>JARUHE010340671.1:0-10483 GCA_031471125.1 Archaeomysis grebnitzkii | reverse complement strand
TCTGATTTTGAGTTATTTTCGTATTGCGCATGCGCATAACTCGAAATCCTGACGTGATAGAACAATTCTGAGCACAGGTTTGGAATCAACGTACCAAAATAAGTAAGTTATACTAACATTTTCCCTAGCCTCAGAGAAAAAGTTGAATTTTGTAAACCAGTGAATTATTGATTTAATTTGATAACTTTTCAAGTTTTAATTTCAATTTAATATTTTATCCTGTCGTTGATGCGGTACTCTTCAATCTTGATATGGACACTATCCGTTGCGCTGCCTGGAAGTTGTGAATAGTAAAACATT
The DNA here is from genome assembly GCA_031471125.1 of Archaeomysis grebnitzkii. Lineage (NCBI taxonomy): Eukaryota > Metazoa > Arthropoda > Malacostraca > Mysida > Mysidae > Archaeomysis > Archaeomysis grebnitzkii. The sequence goes on along the minus strand of JARUHE010340671.1, from coordinate 10,183 downwards.
TAAAGTATTTTATTCTCAATTGTATATTTTTTATAGTTAATTTATTGTGTTAATGAACGTTATATTAGTAGTTAGTTATATGTTTATTAAGAGTAACAAATTGTAAATAACTTTTAGCTTATATTTTAGTCAATAATTGTTTAGACATTTTAAAATTGCCATACACATCGGTCACGATAACTATATATAGTATAGTAATTAAATAAAGTTGTTGCATCTATACTTACATTTTTTTTAAATAACCTAGTTTATATAACTTGATATGCTATAATAGCTAACAAGGTATGAATGCAGTTATCATTATGGTGCAATAGCTATAATGATACTATAATTACAGTAAATCACGTCAAAATGTTGTAAGATAAAAGTACAATAAGTATAAAATGTACTTTTTTTCTATCCATTTTCTAGTCAAAAAAATGTACAGTCTATGGGCAAAAATTTACTATTCTAAATATGATTTATGTATATTTTAAAAACAGAGATGACGCTGATTTTTTATTTCCTGATCCATTAGGAATTATCCATTAATTGTAAAGTACATATGATTTCCTTTAAATGAAAATAAAAACTATTCATACAATTTTTAAAGTATACTTTTTAACGGCCCAAAATCAAACTAAAATCGATAAGATCCATATAGTCTACGTATATGTTTAAAAAATATATTTTTTACATTAGAATTACTATTTGAGTTATAAGAAACAATTTAATTTATAAAGTCATGGCATTTAAAAATATTGTACATAATCGGTCCAAATCGGTCCAAAAAAATATACTTTCTGGCCCAACGATGTTTGCAGGGCTATCTTGAACCTTGCACCTTTATTAATAATTTAATTTAAAAATAAGAGTTATACCGACTTAGTAGCATATCTAATAGCATAAATGCAGTATTATACAGTATTAAAACATTGAAGCTCCAAATCCATTGGAAAATATCTCTAACAATACACCAAAAACTGCATCATAAATGATAAATAACTATTTTATTATTATGTTTCCGATGATTTAATATTATATTTACACCAAAATCATAACTTGATAACAGCTTATTCTAATTTGTATGATTATTTATGACTATTTATACCATTAGTGGTTCGGAGACTGTCTTTGGAATTAAATTTATCTGCTCAAGAAAGTCTCCCAAGAGTGGGTTCTGGAGATTTTCTTAGTACTGTTACTGATTCTAGCTTATTATATATACAGTAGATTAGATAATTTTTTGTTGAAAAAAACATAAGTTGAAATATGTTTAATTTTTTGGGGCTGAATAATTTTTTGTTAAAGAAAAGTTTACTTAAGGTTTTTTTAAATTAAAAAAAAGAAAACTAATAACCCATATCCCATAGCTATTAGCCAAGGGTAAATTTTCAAAATTAGTCAGCTATCGTCCATTTCAAATTAGCTAACTAATAGTCGAAGGGAAACCCTTGAGGTCTTTTAAAAAAATTAACATTTACCGAGTTTTATATACAAAACAGAATTTCTAAATCTAAATATTTTTGAGCGAAAGTGTAAAGTTTTTAGCTCGGAGAGTTACAGAACATTTTGTTGAAATTGAAAATTTTTATTGACTATTTTGACAAATGCTATCATGAATATTTTTTTTAAACTAACATTTATTTGGTTATTTCTATAAAAAATAATTTTCCACTTTTTGTTGAAAAAAAAAATTGTTTTGACAAAATTTAGTCCTTCATTAAAAATTTAGTTTGATTTCAACTCAACTTGACAAAAATTTTGATTGAAAAACGTTTTGGTGATTTTTTTGTTGAAGAGCTATATACCTTAAAGACCCAAGATTTTTTTTCAATTGAAAAAAATATATATGAAAACTAACTTTAGGGGTATCCCATAGCTTTCAAAATTAGCCAGCTATTGTCCCTTCCAAATTAGTTAGCTAATAGCCGAAGGGAAACCCTTTAGCCCAGTCTTCTTTTTAAATAGCTATCTATTAGCTAAGGGAAAACCCTTCCCCTTAGCCCCTTGGAAAATAGCCAAGAATAAGTGGCTATTAGCCATTGAAATGTTACCAGGGACTTTTCAGTGAAATTTTGCATTGTTATTTAAAACATTAGCCTATTTGGGATTTAAGAAAATAATTTCTTTGTAAATATTCTTGGTAAATATATTTTATTATTCAAGATAACATTTTTTTTATAAATACTTTAATACATATATTTGTTATCAAAATATATGTAGCCTAGAATCATATCATGGTCCATCTACGCTGTAGATGTGTAGGGGGACATAGCCTACATTATTTTATCATTCAAAGTTCTTATTTATCATTTTTCATTAACTATAATAGCCTAAATGTTAAAAAAACAATTCTCTATCAATGTGGTACGATTTTCATTGAATCAACGTTGAAGAGAAATATGGATGTGTTTTTAACCCGTCACGATACGATATGAAAATTGGTGATACGTTTTCAATTCGGAAAATTGAATTGAATTCGGAAAAAAGTCGGTTGAGATCACGGCTTTTAGAGTCGTGTCCACAAACCAATTTTATCAGACAAAATTGAAAATTTTGACAACAAAATGACGTAATTTTGTATCCACAATATAATGTGAAATTTTTAAAATGAATGTCAGCTGTTTTTTAAATACACATCAATATTACTAAAGTTATTAAATTGTTTCTTTTTAAAATGTTTATTAATGCTTTATTAAAACTAATACCACGCACATTTATAATATATACTTTCAAACTGGGCTTAATAGACGTTAATTTACAAAATTAATGACAAGTTTGTTGTCATCGTATATCTGACACCAATTTTAGAATACAAATTTGCTCTAAATTTTAAGTGAATTCGGCTTATGTTTTCATATAAATATATATAAAAAATATTTTTACTTTAAATTTAACACAAAATTAATGTTTTGCAAAACAAAAACAGAAAAGATACAAATTATATTTGTATTGTGAATGTAAACAAACAGACAGCTTTTTGATTTTCTTTAATAAAATTGCAACGAGAACGATCAATTACAAACGTGACGTCACGTTTTTCAATTGTTTTCGACAAAATTGATATGAGGACAAGACTTAGGATTTTTTTTAGAAGTTTGTGATTATTAAATTGTATCTATACACTTATCTATGTAATTTACGTAGGGAATATAGTTTTAGTACAGTAGAGGACATCTTATCTCGAGAGCTCGGGCATTACGGATGAATGGCATTGCAGATAAGTGGCAGGTTATATAATTTAATTTGTATTCAAAACAATTTATTGAGTTGTGAAAACATTCTTAAACTGAAGTATAGACGTTACATAATTAATTTATTGATAAGGTTATCTTATAATGAATTTTCTAAAACTATATTTGTCAGTCCGGTAATGGTATACTTACACCAACGCCTACTATAGAGTCGGCGTTGCTTACACTACTACGTTGCCTATACAAATTTGCTACTCTTTTCTCTATAAATACAATTATGAAAAGAGTTCCCTATAATTGGCAATTGGGATAATTTGCATAAGTGGTATTTTGAATACAATGTCTTCTACGGTATATGAAGAAGAATAACAAAAACTAAAATTAAATTCAAATTATGGAATAATTAATTTCAACAATACATTTTCTTTGTTAATTACTTAATGATTTACTAATAATGTTTGTTAATGCTGCATCACATTATAATTTATTAAATTATTAGTTGAAGACACAATGTCTAATTTTCTATAATTAGTTATAAATCATTTTAATAACCAATTATATATTAACAAAAAATCATAAAATTGGTATGGCCGTTGTTGATAAATATTAATTCCAACAATTAATTTCAATGTTTGTTCACCAAACATGTTGTAGTAATGATATTATAGGAATGATGTTATATGAAAGATGTTATAAGATTGAAGTTATGAGATTGATGCCGTATGAGTGATGCTGTAAAAATGGTGTTATAGGAATTGTTTTATTGAATAACGTTATATGAATGATGTTATAGGAATGATGTTATATAAATGATATTATAAAAATGATGTTATCGGAATGATGTTACATGAATGATATTATATGAACGATGTTATACGAATTATGTTATCGGAATGATGTTGTATGAATGATATTATATGAATGATGTTCTATGAAAGATGTTATATGAATGATGTTAACGGCACAATGTCATAGGAATGATGTTAAAGGAATGATGTTATATGATTGATCTTATTGGAATGACTTTATGAGAATGATGTTATATGAATGATGCTATAGGAATGATTTTGTATGAATTATGTTATAGGAATGGTGCTATAGGAATGCTGTTATACGAATGATGTTAAAGGGATGTTGTTATATGAATGATTGTATAAGAACGATGTTGTAGGAATGATGTTATACAAATGATAAAAATGAATGATATGAATGGTATTATATGAATACTGTTGTACGAACAATGTTGTATGGTATATGCTATCGGAATCATATTATAACAACGATGCTATAAGATGTTATAAGAATGATGCTATATGAATGATGTTATATTATAGAGGCTATATAAATGATGTTGTATAAATAATAATGTATGAATAATATTATATGAATAATGTTATACGAATGATGTTATATGGCTTATGCTATCGTAATCATGTTATAATAACGATGCTATGAAAATGATGTTGTAGGAATATTATAGGCATGATATTATATGAATGATGTTATATAAGTGCTGTTGTAGGATAGGTGTTATATGAATGATGTTATATGAATGATGCTATATGAATGATGTTATATTAATGATGTTATAGGCATATATTATATGATTGATGTTATAGGAATGATGCTATAGGAATGATGTTATAGGAATGTTGTTATATGAATGTTCCTATATGAATAATGTTATAGGAATGATGCTATAGGAATTATGTTATCGGAATGATGTTATATGAATGGCATTATAATAATGATGTAAAATGGATGATGTTGATGGCATGATGTTATAGAAATGTTTGTTCACATTCACTTTTTATTCACAAAATAACATCTTTGGAAGGTGCAAGGCGTTTGATGCGAAATCTCATTACCATAATAAGTTAATTTTTCTGCTTCTGTTTCTGTTTTTTAAAAACATTTGCTTCTCAATCTTTCATTTAGTTAATGCATAATGTATTTTATTTTAAATTAGATCTTTCATTTTTTATTTTTATCTTCATTTCAATTAAATCTTTTTTGAACATATTTATTAGTTTCGATTAAAAATAAACAAATTACAACTGTAATATAAACTAAACAATTATAAAAAATAAAAACGTAATGAAACAAGTAAAATAAACAAATTATAAGTGTAGTATAAACTAAACTATTATAGAAAATCAAAACGTAATAAAACAAGGAAAATAAACAAATAACCAACAATAATAAGAGGTTCAATGATTGGGAAATTATTTAATGAGTTTTGGTAAAAGTTAAGAACTTTGAATTGTCCATAATTAATGAAAGGCGCTTCAATTTTTAATGTTTCCAGCTCGGCTCATATCCCCAAGAGAAGAGTTTCACTTGTTCTATAAATATTTCATGACACATGTTTTCATTATCACAAATTGACTTCGAACTCCTTTCCAGGACATCAAAAATTTAGGTCAGGGTTAAAGAATTGAGTCTTATTTTGTTTAAGAGGATTACAGATGTTTCATTTTATCAAATGCATTATTTTCAATGTTTATCATAGTTGATATTTTTTCTCATAAGGTCTTTAATTACGACATAATCATAAATTCTCGATTTTTTGTAAACAATACAAATATTTCAATTATAAATGAAAGCGATTCATGAACATAATAAGTTTAATTGTGCGCAATTGCATAACTTGTTCAGCAAGACCTTGAGCCTGAGTGATTGTTATGTAATATTGTACATTAAGATGGAGGTAAAAAAAATAAATCATACAATGAAATACATTTGTAAGCTTCCCATCGATATTTGAATACTCGTTTTGACAGTTTTGTCTATTTGTTGTAACAAATATCTTTTATGCTCATCTTTAAAACAAATGCACACACATCCACACATGTATATATAAATATGACCATATATTTACACCAACTCTAGTGGGTGGTAGTAATTAAGTATACATAGTCAAATTACAGTATATTTAATATTAGATAAACAGGGTAATTTCCACAATCTAAACAATATTTTTTTACAATTTAGATTGTAGAAATTACCCATTTTATCTTCAGGAAGCTAGTATTTTAGTTTTTACAAGTTTAATATTAGATATTAAATTAAATTAAATTAAATTGAATTAAATTAAATTAACTTAAATAAAATACTAAATATTAAATACATTAAATAATAGTTTTTTTGTTAATTAACAACGTGACTTGATTTTTGTAGATCTTTATTAATTTTGTATACTAAGTTAAAAAGATGTTGATTATGTAATTAATATATATCTTGAATGTTGTGGTTGTTTTTGAATAATTTATTCGTTAATGGTTAGTAAAAACGCTACTTTAACTTCTAATATACAAACACACGTATTGGGATACATTTTTAACTTCAGATCTCGCCATCATACGATACTATTTTCAACTATCTTAAGAACCTGTACGACTTTGATAGCCCCATTAAATTCTGTTGAGCGAAAACTAACGGCATTACTTTCTGTTTTAAGCAACAGTTCCAGACTTCGTTCATGTCGTACAATAATGATAAATTGCTAACCTATTAATTCAACTTCATCATAAAAATTAATCCAATTAGCATGATACAATAACAAAAAGTAAATCCAAAGACATCGTTGTATTATTTAATCTAAACAAATTAAAGAATGGGTAGAAAACAATAATAACCGATCAGGTTGTTATCGTTTTACAAAACTTTGAAAAAACACATTTCGTAGAATTTAGCAGAGTATGTACTTGTACAGTCATAGGTACATCAATCTGGAGCTGCATATGTAAGAATTACTCTCTAAGGTTTTGGCTAACTCTGAAACAATGACATCTATTCGAACACTTTAGAGTAGTTTGTAGTAAACGGGCGAAATTTAAGATAATTGCATTATGATGAATAATATCGGCACTATATAAAAGCTGTAATTATTATATACCTATTATTGTAATTTTTTAGATATTAAACTATCATGAAAACATAGAAAAAAATACAAATTATAAATGTTAAGAGGTTGTTATTGTATAAGAGAGGAGGTGGCACACAGGTTGGAAGAATGGAGGATAGCACTGGAGGATAAGTCATACGAAGACGGAGTACATGAGTTGCGCAAACTAGGACAGCCAAAGACCACGATCAGCAGATGGAATTCAGACTAGATGGAGAGGTGATCAAGTGTGTGGATAGTTTTAAGTAGCTGGGATCAACAACAACGGCACATGGCAGTGAGGAAATGGAAATTGCAAGTAGGATCCAGGCGGGTTGGAATAGCTGGAGGGATGTGTCAGGAGTGTTGTGTGATAGGAGAATGCCGGTGAAACTTAAAGGAAAAGTCTTTAAAACCAGCGACCAGCTATGATGCATGGCATGCAGTGTACACACCTCACGAAAGTAAATAAGTGAATGGTAAGAGAATGGATGTGGCTGAAATGAAGATGCTGAGGTGGATGTCTGGAGTGAAAAGAATGGACAGAATACGTAACATACAGATAAGATGAACTGTTAAAGTAACAGAGGTGTCAAACAAAATATATGAGGCAAGATTGAGATGGTATGGCCACTTATTAAGAGGAGACGAGGAAAGTGTGGAGAGGAAGGCGATGGATATGGAAGTGCAGGGACGTAGAGGAATAGGAAGACCCAAGACCAGATGGAAAGATTGTATAGCGTTGGATATGAGAGAGAAACAATTGGATGTCGAGTTGATCCAAAACAGAAATGATTGGCGACGACTCATTAAAAACAGCGACCCCATATAATAAATGGGATAATAAGCTGACGAAGAAGATGCTATGGCTTAAAACAAAGCCAGTACAGTAAAACTCCTGAAACATAGACCGAAATTTTGTATACGTTATATGAATAATCTCCGTTTCAGGAGTACCGATTAGCACCGTTACTCCTGACTTTGTGACACGTTTTCTTTGTATACATAGAAATGATGTAGACGTTTTAGGATTTCTCCGTTTCTTGATTTTACGTTTTAGGAACTTTCTGCGTTTCATTATTTTACGTTTCAGGTGTTTTACTGTACAACAAACTCGGTGTGATAATTGCAGTATTTTTTAAATATCAAGTTCAATGAAAGACTTGCATACATTTATTAAAATTATAACAATAATTAATAAAAGTTTAAGAAATGTCTACTATTTAATACAATTTATTGTATTTTCTCGTTAAATGTTTTGTTAAATATGAAACTAATTTGAATGGATATTAAACTTGAAACTGCTGATGCAGGTTTTCTGGTCAAGCCAATGTTTACAATTGAAAAATTTATTTCAATGTCCATTCATATGAATAGGTTTTATCTGTCTAGTATTTTGCATTATTGTTTTTTTTTCTTTAAGATTTAATCAGAAATAAATGAGTAACTTACATTTCAAATATGTTAGTAAATATTGGTTACAAGCATGTGTTTTCATGAGTGCTTTATGAGTTATGACATAAAAACACAATATTGAAAGATAAACATTTTACGTAGTTAGCAATTATATTATTAAAAATGAATGATAATAATAATAATTAATAATTATGATGCTAATAATAATAACAATAATTAATTAATAATAATTGCATTGCATTTTAAAAGTTTTATCAAATATTTTTTTAAATAACTATAATATCAAAAAAAGTAAACAAATTTAAAAACCAAAACCATAACTACTTCTGATTAGAAGATGGGCTAATCTCAATCAATAAATCTCAATCTCAATCAATAAATCTCAATCTCAATCAATAAATCTCAATCTCAATCAATAAATCTCAATAAATCTCAATCTCAATCAATAAATCTCAATCTCAATCAATAAATTTCAATCTCAATCTCAATCAATAAATCTCAATCTCAATCTTAATCAATAAATCTCAATCTCAATCAATGTCAATCTCAATCAATAAATCTCAATCTCAATCAATCTCAATCTCAATCAATAAATCTATTAAATTCTTTGTTAACAATATTAAAATATAAGCAAACTCAAAGTTAACGAAATATGAAATAATAAAATAGAAAGTAAAAATAATAACTCGAAAAATGACAAACTTTTACTTTGCATATAGTAATATTGAAGTGTAGGGGAGATTTCACCAACTTGTTCATGGATTAGGAGGGAAATGCCACTCAAGTCGAACTTTATTTGACTTAAATAAACAAAAAAATGTTTTAAAAACATTACAAAAGCTAATTAATTGTGATATAATCATGAAATAATAACAATAATAATTATATATGTCAAGATAAAATAATAAAACTTTGGAAGATGATGCTAAACGTAAATAAACTTTGGGAATGCATTTTTGTGCATGTCGAACTTTTTGTTTATTTTAAATTACGCAGTTACAAAAATTCAAACTTTTTGCTATAATTTAGAAAAGTTTTCAATTTTTTTACATTTATTTCGTAATCTAAATTAAACAAGATTTAATTTCTAATAAAGATTATGTAACCGAAGATATTTGCAGAAGTTTGATTTTTAACTGTTTTTGAATTTGAGTTTAAATAATGTTTAATTCGAATGAAATTAATCATCAACCGATCTTACTAGACACGCATGATTTGTTTGCTTCCTCTAGTTTAATGTAACACTTTGTTGTTCTTAATTTTCAACACAAATTGAGCTATCTTTTGTTCAACGAAGTTTTCTTTAAAAAGTTAAACTGTTAACTGTACATATGGCTAATCAGTCATATTGATTATAACCATTACACTGGTTGCGTTTCATCTCCAATCTGGATCGACCCAGATCGATCCAGATTAACTCGAGTTTGAGCGCGTCTGTCACATGTACTGTATTGTATAAACATAAGCAGCCATATTTGGCGTAGAGTAGATTGTATTGTTTCAGTTTACTTTACAATAATTGAAAAATATGTTAACTTTACTTGAAATAATGATATGCCAATTAAAACGAAAACATGTTATTCATAAATAGTAAATAAAGAGCGCAATATACATTATTGGTGTCATTAAGGGATTTGTTAGAGCCACGTTTTGTGCCAGGCAGTGGTATTATACATTGTATCTATAGTGGCAGAGAGTTAGCTGT
>JARUHE010340670.1:0-18630 GCA_031471125.1 Archaeomysis grebnitzkii | reverse complement strand
CCCGCGACTGGCTCGTGCCCAGAGACCCGGTCGAACCGAGGGTGGAGCTGACCAGGGAAGAGGCGGCCAAGGAGCCTGGGTGGCCGCCCAATTGCTGGTTGCCTACGCCACCCATGTGGTTCAGTGACGTCATATTGCTCACCTACAACAACACGCAAATAGATAATGTTAGTATGGAACTTGAACCCATTCATGCAACGCAAGTTATTGTCATAAGGACTAAAAAAGGTTTAATTAGTAAGGAAAACCAGCCTTAATGTTCGGGTAGAAGTTAACCTTTCCACCCACTAAAGTATTAATTAAAAATAAAAACCTACTCACCGGAACATTGATTTGCGAGTGCGTCATGGGCGTGAGGTAGTCCATGTTGGAGTAATAGGACGGCGCCGCGTAGCTTTGGTAACAGGCGGCCGCAGCGGCTGCCTGTTGACTGACGCCGCCGTAACCGCCTCGGTCCAGACAGGAGCTGCTCATGAGGTCGCCCATCGGAGGCATGGAGGAGGAGCCCGAGGGTATGGAGGCGGGGGACCAGATGGGGTTGTAGGAGGAGACGGCGGAGGCGGGAGTCAGGCCCAAGGGAGGGGCCGAGCTGACAGACGGGGGCGGAGACGGGGGAGACGTGTCCCGGTGGAGGGAGGGGGGAGAGGAGGAGCCGGAGTGGCCGTTGTTGCCCAGCCGGGTGGTGGTGGAGGTTGGTTGGGAGGTGGAGGAGGGAGGAGGAGACTTGGTGATCTTCTTGCTGCGGAGAGGCTTCTCTCCACCCGACGCTTGTTGCTTCTGCTGCTGGCGACATTTGGCTCTTCTGTTCTTGAACCAAACCTTGGAAGGAGGAAGTCGTTTAAATAAACTTGCATTCATAACATTTTCGTGGAGTTTAAAAAAACAATCGAGCAAGTTTTAAATTTAAAATTGTAAAAAACAATTGAACAGGGTTGATTTCTTCAAAATAATTATTTGAAAGATATAAAACTCAAAAAGATATGAACGTATGTCTCTGTATATGTTAGTTCCTAATAAAAAATTGTTTTATCAATCATTCGTAACTTTGACATAAGAATGATTAGGTTTGGTCGAAAGGTTTGTTTGCAGGTATGAATGAAATTGTAGATAGTAACAAATTATTGAAGCTGAAGGGATAAAAACATAATGGGAGAAGACAAGAAAGACTTGCTGGATTAATGAAGAAAAAAACATCTTCAATATAAAAAAAATTGAAAAATTATAAAAATTATAATAGACAAACGGCATAACAATCTATAATGAGTTCAAGTGTAGCTTGCCCTTAAAGGAGGTGACAAAGCCTAAGCAAAGTTTATATGTATAAATATATAGAACGACAATGGCACAAGTTAGGTAAGCTCTATGTTATTTGATTTTGGGTTGCCTCACTTGTGTTATTGTTTATCCATATGAGAAGTTAGATACCCATGGAAGAATTTTACCGATTTGCTAGAAAATTAATAGATGAGTGAGCGGAATGTGCCAATATAAAATAAATAAAATATGAGGAAAAACAGTATTAATAGAGACGCAAAACTCCTAACAACCAAAGTGGTCAATCGTTGAGAAGGATCAAAATGAAATTTTTCATTTCAGTGAAATAAATATATTTTTCAGACCACATCATTCTATTTCACATAGACATACTCACATACATATACACGCACGCACGCAGATACACATACACTCATACATAAAATATTCAAGTCAGTCTTAAAATAGTTTAAATTAAAAGTATTTTCACACAAATACAAAGAAATCGTGATCTGTCTATTCAGTTTGAGCTTATGTGATGATTTTGCAGAATTCTAATTAGAAATTAATTTTATACTTTTCATCGGACAGATATTTTGAATTTTATTTAGTAAAAGGAAAAAAATAATTTAAACAAAAACTATATAATTTTTTATTGAATTTTACCAATTCTTATGATTTTTTATTCACTATTTTAGTTACTATTACAAACTAAAAGCTTTTTAATCTGGTAACTACCCATAAGAAATAGTTAGCCTGCTTGATAATTTCTTTCAAGCACATTTTTATACCAAGATTGTGTAACTCTTTATGATAAGTTGAAGGAATCCTAAGAGAGGTGCGGTTGTTGAGCTTAATTAATTAATTTAAACTTCATACCATTACCTACCCTTTTTTAACATACCTTTCAATGTATCAAATATATTTATTCCACATATACTAACATGTTAACGAAGATCCAAAAACCTTGCAACACAAAGCTGACCTTAAAACACACACGCACACGCACACGCACGCACGCACTATTTCGAGAATCCATCTCCCTGCCTCACCTGTACTCTACTCTCTGGCAGGTTGATCTTGAGCGCCACTTCCTCCCGCATGAAGATGTCCGGATAACGAGTCTTCGAAAACAAACTTTCCAACACGTCCAACTGTGCTCTGGTGAAGGTGGTTCTCTCCCTGCGCTGCTTTCGCGGGTTCGTTGCTGCAGAAAAAATAATTTTAAGCAAAATGAAAAAAATTCATTAAACTGTAAAATTAATATTCAAAAACAAACAAATATTTACATCAACATCAACTAAAAAGTGTAATTTACGAATGATTTTATTTTTGTACAATTCTTAAACAGAATAGTAATGTTACAGAACACTGATCAGCGAGGTACGTAGAGAACGAACATGTACAGTCGACAGGAAAATTAAAATAGAAAAATAAGAATAATGAAGTTTTAAGTTCTTTTTTTGTTTAAACTCCACTGTGAAAATATATGGTAGGTTTTCACAGTATGGAGTTTACAACAAAACAATGATTTATAATTTCATTATTCTTATTTGAAACAATGACGCATATTTTGCTCTCGACTGTACCAATGCTAACTTATTTGTTAGATACATTTAAGTATGGACCAATTTCAGCTTACCTAATTCGAGCACTTGTCATTTTTTAGACTACACACAAGGTCGTTAATCTAAGACAAAACAAAAATAGTCTTTATAACAATCATTGTTAAACTAATCAGTGTTTTCTATACACCTCTTACTAAGGACAGAATGTTTCATTAATTTAAATTTTCTTGAAATGGAGTTGAAGGAAAATGTTAAAATAATAAACCTATCCTATGTTTTAATATCTTTTTTTCATGCACTAAAACCATTGTAAATTGCAAAATTGATAAGACCAATATTTTTTAATTCAATGTGACTATAATGTATATAAAATCTATCTTCTTAAGTACTTGTAACGCATTTTATTTTATTTTTAGCATTATACAATCTTGGACTTGAATTTGTAACATTACCGTTAGCTATTATTAATTTTTAGTTAGATTCTTAGTTAGTGATTACTAGACAGTCAATTATCACTATAATAATTTTATCAACAAACTAATAAACTATTGATGGTCGGTCAATAGTTATTTCATCAATAGTGTGTTTGTTTTTATTTTTTAAATTTCTGATTAAAAATTAAAAAATGACAAATGAAACAAACTATTTTAAAAGATAATTAAAATGTTAATAAAAATATAGTTTATACGTCTTTGGTGAAAATTTCAATATCAAGTTAAAATGATCTAAAAGTTGCAAATCTCGTTATTTGAGTTATTTTAATTCATTTTTCTTGTAAAAAACTTTCACAAAATTTATTGATAAACAAGTAAATGATATGTATTAAGAGCGGTGTTTGTACGTAAAAAGATTTGGTAAATTTATGTAATTGTTGACTAAAATGTTATATATTAATATATTAACACTTTTCTTTCATTCATTTCCAATAAAACTCTAAATCTTCAAATAAAAATTTAGGTTAACTATGAACTTGATAAATTGGTTAAGTCTAAAAAGTCCTAAAATATCTATTACTTCAGGCATTCTACCCTAGAATATCCAGTTCTCCCATTTGTTTTAAATAAACTTTTATCTAAACCCTTCAAAATATTGGTTAACCATAAATTATAACTTTCTTATAAAATGTATGTTTTATTAAGTAAATATTGATTTCACAAAAAAAAATCCTTAGTGACACTAATTTTTGTTTTCATTTAAGCAAACCTTTCTGTAGTTTTTATTTTTATTTTTAAAAAATGGCAAAATTTAGTAAAGAGTCCACAAATCAGCCACCGTCCCAACAACTTTTTACTTCAAAAGCTCTTAAGAGAATATTTTGTTGCGAAATTTTAATAAAAAAATCTTTTTGTTTTGTTCAGTTTAAATTATTAAACTGGACTGCCATGAGTTTAAATTTGACTGCCATGGTTCTAATTTAGCTGCCATGATTCTAAATTTAACTGCCATGAATATAAATTTAACTGCTACTCTGAAATAAATTTTAATATTATACAAATGTTCTTAAATGAAATAATTTTTACAAATCCATTCAAATTACACTTTTTAGTTGACAAATATTTGTTTGTTTTTAGATTAATTTTTTATTTTCTTTATTTTGCTTAAAACATTTTTTCTGCATCAACGAATCCGCGAAAGCAGCGCATGGAGAGAACCAAAAATTATTTATAAACATCTTAAATAATTATCAAATTTATCTGAAAATTTATTTTATTTCTGTAAACCAATTAAACTCAAATCGCATTTCAATTAAACTCAAATCGCATTTCAATTAAATTAAAATCGCATTTCAATTAAACTCAAATCGCATTTCAAATAAATTAAAATCGCACTCAATCAAACTAAAATCGCATTTCAATTAAATTAAAATCGCATTTCAATTAAATTAAAATCTTATTTCAATTAAACTCAAATCTTATTTCAATTAAACTCAAATCGCACTTCAAATAAATTCAAATCGCATTTCAATTAAATTCAAATCGCATTTCAATTAAATTCAAATCGCATTTCAATTAAATTCAAATCGCATTTCAATCAAATTAAAATCGCATTTAAAATAAAATAAAATCGTACTTCAATTAAATTCAAATCGGATTTCAATTAAATTCAAATCGCATTTCAATTAAATTCAAATCGCATTTCAATTCAAATCGCATTTAAAATAAAATAAAATCGTATTTCAATTAAACTCAAATCGCATTTCAAATAAATTTAAATCACATTTAAAATAAATTCAAATCGCATTTAAGTTAAATTAAAATCGCATTTCAATTAAATTCAAATCTTAATTCAATTAAACTTAAATCGCACTTCAAATAAATTCAAATCGTATTTCAATTAAATTTAAATCGCATTTCAATCAAATTAAAATCGCATTTAAAATAAAATCGTATTTCAATTAAATTCAAATCACATTTCAATTCAAATCGCATTTAAAATAAAATAAAATCTTATTTCAATTAAACTCAAATCGCATTTCAAATAAATTCAAATCACATTTAAAATAAATTCAAATCGCATTTCAATTAAATTAAAATCGCATTTCAATTCAAATCGCATTTCAATTAAATTAAAATCGTATTTCAATTAAACTAAAATCGTATTTCAATTAAATTGAACTCTTATTTCTGTTAAATTCAAATTGTACTTCTAATAATTCAAATAATTCAAATAATTCAAATATCAAGTTCAAACCGTAATTCTATTAAAAGTTTGTTTAAATGAAAATAAACAACCGAATATTTTACAAGAGTGTCAATTGGGATCTTACAATAAAGTTGAGAACCATGATTAAGCGAGATTTGTATTTAAAGGTTTAGAGAAAAGTTTATTCAAAACAAATTCAAGAACTGAAGATTCAAAGGTAGAATCGTTAAGGACTTCTTATATTTTTTTAAGTAATCGATATCTTAAGAGATTTTAGACCTAGCCAATTTATCATCAAATTCGAAATTAATCAAATTTTTCTTTTGACCTAAACCCTTATCTCTATCAACATCAAACCTTATTCCTATCTAATTTAAACCTTGTTTTTATCAAATTAAAACCGTGTTTCTATTGACCTAAAACCTTATTTCTATC
Source organism: Archaeomysis grebnitzkii (assembly GCA_031471125.1). Lineage (NCBI taxonomy): Eukaryota > Metazoa > Arthropoda > Malacostraca > Mysida > Mysidae > Archaeomysis > Archaeomysis grebnitzkii. The sequence goes on along the minus strand of JARUHE010340670.1, from coordinate 12,730 downwards.
AAATTCAAATCGTGTTTATATTGAAGTCAAATATATTTCTATTAATTTCGGACTAATTGACACCTCATAGATAAACCAAAAGTTGTAAGGTTTTAGAAGGGTGGAAAACTCAGGCCTGATAAACCATGACTATAGAAGAAGAAACCTTTGCATGCACTGCATGGGAAGACTTAGAAGAACAAAGTTGTTCAAATTTGGCAACTACATAAAACATTTATTAATTCATAGTTTAATGCTATGGTTTAAAATTGTATTCATATTAAATATGACCATTTGTTAAAATAAAACCTGTTCTGCGTATTTATTATTTTTGTTCGTTTGAGATTTTCTTAAATATAAAAATGAAATAAAAACAAAGAAATGATGAACAATGATTATCATATTTTTACACACGTGATGAAATGTTTTTATATAACATCATAAAAAAATTCTTTTTTTGTTAATTATATTTTCAGAAGTTGTAAAATATTTGTTTTATTTTGCAGATTACATAAATTTGTTTTTAGGAGACCTTTATCGATTCAATTTAATAATTTTGATAATTAAATTAAAATCTAAAAAAATGTCATATAACCTCAAAAAATTTTCTATGGCAGCTGCGTTCATTCCAGAACTATATGTGGGCACATATACATATATGTATGTATGTATATATATATATATTTATATATATATATGTATACACATATATGTATACACATATATATATATATATATACACATATATATATATATACATATACACACATTTATATACATATACACACATATATATATATATATACATATTCGTTTAAATATAATTGACCTATTCTTTGATGTTAACTTTTTGCTCAAAATTTAAAATAATCTTTCAAGGCTATTAATGAATGTCATCTTTCAATTATTTATTCACTAGAGACGTGATAGAACCTCAATTTTGATCACTCATCTTCGGAGCTATCATTCGTCTACAAAAATATAAAAACACATAATGGAAAAACAATGCAATTAATAAAATAGTAAAATTTGACCAATTACTAAAAATAAAAACAATTATAAGTTGTGAATTATTTTTTTTATATTTTATAACTAAAATTTATTCAAAAGAAAAATAAAAAAATTTAATTGTAAATCACAATTCAATTCTCTCATGAACGCAACAATAAAAATGACTGAAAACTGAAAACGTTAAAACGTTAAAACTAGCTAAACCTTAAACAAATTTCATCTTACGAATGTTAATGTAAATATGAAATGATAATCATTAAAAATAGGTATTTATTACCCTTCATTGAAAGATAAAAAGAAAACAGTTTTCTAAAAATTGTTAAAAATTGATTAAATTAAAATTTAAAAGTTAAGAAATTTATTTCATAATGGTGAACATTATCATAAGACAATTAACACTAAGCAGAATGGAACGTACACATGTAAAATTCAGACAGAAAAGTTGCCAGGTAGTGAAATTAAACTTTAGTTGAAATTAATTATGTATTCAATATAGACGCGTTATCTCATTTATAAACTTAAAAACAAAAACACAAGTAAATGATTTAAATGATTGAAAACAGAAAATAATTGGGTATAATCATTTGAGAGACTGTTTAATTCTTCAATCTGCGAATAGGTAGCTGTGACGTCACTGTGCCAGTAGATGGGGTTCTATTGAAGATTTTTAAAGGGGGAAACTGTTCATGTTGTCTATTTAACTTTTCCATAAAATGTGCAATGCTTCTCCGATTGTGAGTTTGTATGTATCCGAATGTCGGTCTATTGTGCTAGTGTTGTTCCAGAGTTGGTTTTATGTTGTGTTTCTGTATGAAATGTTTGAGGATACTGCAATCTTGTGCATGGAGAGTTAACCGTTTGGACAGAGTACAAGTTGTTCTACCTAGATACTATTCCTCACTACTGTGATGCAAGTGGCAAACAAATTTATAGATAAGACAAATTTGGACGGGGGGTGGCTTATAGTTGTTTTTCATGACTGAGTTTGATGCTTCTGTTTTTGTAAAATATAATAAGTTTCAGATCGTTGGACGATATTATCTCTCGCATTACTCTTTCTTCTATCTTCTATCTTGTGCTTTTTATGGAATTGATTTTGGTAAAAGACGTCCATGGTTGTTTTTTTGCGTAGCAGGTATGCTAGCATTATGTTTTGAATCGACAAATTTTTTTGTTGCTTGGTCTATTATGTTGTTTGGGAAATTATTGTTGACGAGGGTTTGTTTAATAATCTCAGTTTCACTATGAAAGTATTGCCAATTGGGTGTTGTTTTATTGGCTCTATTAAGCTTAAAAATTACGCTGTTTTTTTGTAGCGGATCGGGCAATTACTTAAAGTTCAAACATTTACCCGAATTTTTCAGCTTATGGTAGACCTTTGCTTGTAACTCGTTTTCATACTTAGTTAGTTCAACATCCAAAAACGGTAGTTGAGTCAACGCTCAATACATAGGTGAATTTCAAACCCGAATTCTGCTCAAACAATTCTTTCAATGTTATTAAATCAATTTCTCTACCAACCATGATGAAAATGTCATCCACGTAGATCTTTGGTTTGTTGTTGCCCTTTACAAATAATAATTGTTAAACATGGCCCATATGAAAGTTGGCGAAAGATGGTTAATATCAAAGAAATGATCAACTGTATTTAATCGAATATGTATTAAGGAGAACATTCTATCAATTTATACAAGAATATATATATATATACACATATACATATATACATTCTGTCCTCCTAATATAATTATAGATTATATATAGGAAGTTAAAATAGGAGAGTGGAAAGCCCTACAAGTACATGAGTCAGGCGTGTTAGCTTGATCTTATTATCAAAATCGAGCGGGCATTGGCTATTGCTTATTTTAAATAGCTTTGCAATGACTTATGCTTATATACTCTTGGGGTGCTAGCGCTAGCGCGTCAGGCTCATACCCCAGCTGATCCCTGGTTCGATCTGGAACCATCCGAAATTTTACAAATATTTTTTATATTTATTTTCTTCGAGACATATTGTTAAGTATCATTGCATATTTGCAACTTATTAAAAAAGGCCAAAACAAAATTAATATATTAACCAATGTTTTTGATCTTAGGGTGATTGAAATTTAGGTTGATATATACCATTTTATTGCTTCCTTAACTAGTTTCGCTAGAGCTGTCTAGCATGTTCAATAGTAGAGTTATATTATTACATTGGTTAACATCTTAAATTATACAGAAGGTAAAGTTGCTACAATAAAGTATAAACAATATAGGTTATAATTTAATACACTAATAGAGCAAAGAGCTTAAGAATACAACCTAAACGGATATTTTGTACATTTATATTATGTTGGTGTTCCTTAATAAACATGTCTGCTGTTAACAACCATAAATCACTCTCTGGTGAACAATAGTGAATGGGGACGGTTGAGGGCAGCAGTTTAAAATTTCCTTCACATTAATGCCCGCAAAGTCATATGCATTCTGGTATTTCCAATGTTTTTTAAGGAACACCAACCTCATCTAAGTGTACAAAATACCAGATAGGTGGTGTTATTAAGCTCTCTTCTACACTAGTGCGTTAATGTATAACACATATTGTTTATATTTAAATGTAGCAACTTTACCTTCTGTATATTTATATCTGTCAACCAATATAATAATATAACTCCTTGTGAACATATTGGACGACTCTACCGAAACTAGTTAAGGAAACAATAAAATTTTGTTTTTCAACCTCATTTTAAATCTACCTAAGGAACAAAATCACTGACTAAGAAAATTATAGAAAGCCAAAACAAAGTTAATAAGTTGCAAATACGTAAAAATATTTAACAAGACATGTCTCAAAGAAAGTTTTTATCAATACTACACACACAAATATATATATATATATATATATATATATACATATACATTTATGTATATATCGTTTCAAGAGATTATAAAATAATATACAATACTCGTAGAAATATTATAAACTTCTCTTAAATGGCGTGTAAAACGGAGTGAAATATAGAAAAAAGTCCAAACAATTTTAGTTTCATCAGAAGAGATTTCTGCAAATAAAATATTAACAATTTATTCGGAATAAATAATAAATGAATAAATATTAAATATTCGCGATATGCTAATGAAGGAAGACCGGAGAATGTTTGAAAGTATTTAATGTTATGGAATTTTCAATCCAGTTTTCGAGGAGTCTGAAGTGAAGTAAATTCCAATAGACCTGGGAAGGAACAAGACATCCCCCCTTCACCCCTCTTCAACAAGGCAACCCTCCCTCTCGAGCAGTGCCAATGAATGCCATTTCGGCTTCTAGTCCCCCCAGATTTATGCCAGGGGGAGGGGAGTGAGTTCTAAAATCTCTTGTACTGATCAGAGTATCGGGAAATAATGAATATTCAATAGATTTATAGGTCATGTCTATCTAGAGCAACGTTTGCCCGGGTTATTAACGCTTTCACTTCATTGGTTTAATTGAGGTTTATTTGGTGCTTAAAGGGTGCTTTTATTTTGTTAATTAATGATTCCATTATTAATGGGGAATAAATATACTGTGGCAATATTGAGGTTTACGCAATAGCTAAGCCTTTAATGAATGCATGTGTGTATGTTTAGATCTTTGATATACATCTACATAAACAATATAAAATTATTTATGTTTTTATCTTATAAATAATGCACAGACAATCAAACCCGACAAAAAAACATAAATTTTAACCAACTTTTGTTAAGATATTCTAAATGTTTAAATTAAATGTTCAAACAAAATGGTCGGAGTATTCGAATCAATTAAATTAGGAAATTATAACAATTAATTAACATAATTAAAATTTACAACAATTACAACACAAAAGAAATTAAGAAAAAGTTGTGATTTTGTGATACAAAACAGAATGTTCAAAAAGGTCAATTTCCTCCGAAAAGTTAAAAATTCTGGACACTCTAAATTATTCAGCTGACCAACATGTCAAAAAATACAAAATTTATCGTTTTTATTGGAAATATTTTTATTTATTATTTAAAATATCTTGATTTTATTTCACCAAACAAATATGATTTTATTGAACATAATAATTTAATGAATACATTTAATATTAATTCATCATTATTCAACACAAATGTAAATGATTTTTTTTACCTCTGTCTTACAATTGAAGCAAACTAATGTAAACCTTCTCTTGTTGATCTATATTGAACGTTCATTTATATTGTTTATTATTTTCTTATGAAAGATTTTAAACTAAAATTAACAAATAAACACTATGGAAAATGAATGAATTTTTTTTCTATAATATATTTTTCCTCAATTTAGCAAACATAATTTGGTTTCAAATTCAATTTTTAATTGAGCGAATTATTCTTTCTTTAGCGCCAATTGAATCACTTTCCCGCCAAAAATAAAAGATGGCGTCGAGTGTCGGAGATCGCGTAACAAATGAGCATTGCGGCGTGCATACGAGCCACGTGTCGTTAAGCTGTTGCGCGCGTGCCACGGGCTAATTAGGCGAAGGAAATAGAGACAACCGAGAAAGATTACGGTTAATTCCTCATCCAATCTACGAAGCCTTTGTCCCAAGACCGAAATCAATCGACTCGAATCGCCTTCCTCAACAATAACAATGCAAACTGTCCTAATGAAGTCCTCGGGAAAAGGACCGCCAATTCTAGATTAAAAATACGTCCCACGTGTAACTAAATTAAGTTTTTTGAACTAAATCTACAGTTGTCATGTGCCTTTCTGTTAAACAAAGCTACATTTGTATAAATGTCCATATACTCTTACACTATGAAAACTGATGGCTAGTTAATCGTATAAAATGCAATATTAATTATTATAGAATATATATACATATATACATATATACATAAATACATACATACATACATACATATATACATATATACATAAATACATACATACATACATACATACATACATACATATACATAAATACATACATATCTATATGCATAGGCCTATATATACAAAACACACAAAGTATATAACAATGAGAACACAGACAATGGATAAAAATGAAAGCAATTAATGAACAAGTTTTTAATTAAGAGGATTAATTAAATTGTTATTTAAAGCAAAATAAATCTCGGCTCTAAAGCCTCAAGAATATTCAAGGAATTGTTCCCTGCAATGAAAAATATATTTTAGGCCTCACACGACCATTGAGTATTATGTTTCGAAAACAAATTATTTTCAAGTTGATGAGATCAGTTTTGTAGAACATTAAATCACCGATTTTTTAAATGTTTACTGACCAGCGGTTATATTTTTAATTCTGCGACACCGTTGAAGCCTCTTTTTTAACAGTGTTTCGGGTTATCGGCAAATCAATATAATGAAAATAATAATAATAATTGTATAGCAATATTAATAAAATAATAATAATATCTTATAATGATCAATATAGATTTGGTAGTTTCGCATTTCTGGTTCAATAATTATGAATTTCGGTTTTGATTTTGAAAAAAAAATTACAGAAACCCCAAAGTTCAAAAGATCTCAATGAGCTTTAATCAACGATATCGTTGGTCTAAACTAGTAATGGAAACTGGCTGAATAAAACACAAATGAGGCCTCAATGTCGCAGACTTATTTTCTTCTTACCTTTCTAACTCTCATTAGGGTGAGTTGCGGAAATGCGTCCACTGCACCGGCGAAATGCGTCCACCCATCAAATAAATTATAATAATTTCCTCCAAAGTTTGTTAAATTTTCTAAACAGTGGGCCATTGTAATTTATGCACGATTTCTGACAAACTATAGGTAATTTAAACACTTAAACCATTATGTATTTTAATCTAAATGCGTATGAATGATAAATGGACGCATTTAGCTGGTGGACGCATTCCGAAAAGTACCCGAATGTTTCTGCTTTTAGTTTTTAAATACGTAGCTGGTAATAGCAGTCATTAAATTGAACTTTTTATACACACGTTTGAAGTTCAGTTTTTCGTATAAACATTTTAATTATAGAAATAAAAATTTCGAATAACAATAATTATTATTAATAAATTTAGTTAAAAACCTAATTAATATTAAAACAAAAAAAACTCATTTTAAAAAACCTTTTAAAAATTATTATTGATAATTTAGAAATTGTATCATTGTTTTAAGTAAAAATAAGTACAATTTTATATTTATCGTTAAAACCATTATTATTATCATCATTAATAATATTATTTTTAAATATTATCATCATAATATTAATTATAATTTTGTATAATTTTATTTTCAAAATTTTGATAAAATTATTTTTTATTAATTTATAAAATAAAATGAAAACTTACTGTAGGAAGCTGTGCAGCATTGAGAAAAATTCATTATTATTATTATTTATTATCATTATTATTTTTATTATTATTAAAAATTATCAATTATGATAATAACAATAGTGTTAGTAAAAGTAATTATTATTATTAATAAATAGAAAAATACATTATTTGCATTATTATTAAAATAATATATTTATAAATAAATTTCTTATAATAGACTTTATTTTATGAAAAATTTTTTTTTTATTATTAATAATATAAAAAATTGTTATTTGTATATCAATATTTTTTTCGTTATTTTTATGTTTAGATTTATTAAATAAATTGAGTCCAACAATAAGTTTATTGCCTTGAAATTTTTAAAAAATATTTCTGATAAAATGTTTCTATACATTGTTTGGATCGACAATACCACAAGTGAGGCAAACCACATTCAAATTACAGAGCTTACCTCACTTACACTATAGAATAAGACCACTAAACTAGTTTAATTTAAATCTTAAACAAGACGGAAGAGCTTTAACTCTACAATACAATTATATTTGCGTTGAAAATAATCCTACAACTGTCACTGTTTTGTCCCTACAGGCGTTAAAGGGTTAAACATTGCTTTGAAAATAACCCTACAATCGTCACTGTTTTATCCCTACAGGCCTTAAAGGTCCAACATAACATATTTTAAACCTTTATTTATCTCCTACTTATATACTGAGAAAAAAAACAAATAAACTGTTTGAAATTATAAATTAATTATTATCAAAATCCAAAATGTATAGTTTTGTGGCAATCATATTTACAAACTGCAATATTATTGGATCGGCAATAGCACAAGTGAGGTAACCCACATTCAAGTAATAAAGAGCTTACCTCATTTGTGCTATTGCCGATCCATATATGAATAAGGAAATGTCCACGTTTGCATGTTTAATAAGTAACAGTAAAATAATTATATAATTGAATAGATACACAAACCAACTGCAAATTAAATCTGTACAGTAGATATAGCTTGAAAAAAGAAGTAAGAAGTTATAAACTAAAAAAAAAATTGAAAAACTAAAAAAATCTAAAAACTAAAAAACTCAAAAAACTAAAAAACTCAAAAAACTAAAAAAACTCAAAAAAACTCAAAAAAAATCGAAAAACTAAAATAAAGTCGAACTAAAAAAAAAGTTGGAAACTAAAGAATGCTTAAAACCCAGTATAAGATTAGTTACTTTGAAAAACAATTCTCATAAAATACTTTTTTGTTTATTCAAATTAAAAAGTGGAAATTATTTCTAAAATAAAAAATTTTTTTTTTTAAAGTAAATCATTTAAATTTATCCATTAAAAAACAACTCCCTCATCTTAACCCATTTAGAGTTAAAAACCTCCACATAAATCTCTTCATTATTTCAGCTTTTCAGAGTGGGGTTGAATCCCCTTCTCTTGAGAAGCTACATCAGCTCATCCTTTTACCTCATGAGTTTTGAGCGATGTATCCTACGACCCTCAGAAGCCTCATCTTAACCTAATCCCAGTAAACCCTCATCTTAACCTAATCCATCAGCCTATTAAACTCAAATTCCATCATAAACCTCATAAATGCCTCACTAATCGTTGTAATGAGGACTAAAATACATAAAAGTTAGTATTGAAACTAACCTCATCATCTGAACCTCATCCCCGATGAGTTAATCCAAAATCTGTCCAACTCATTAGAACAAATTGTTGAAATTCTCCGCCAATTACATAATAAATTGGGTCGTTGAAGTGCTCCGAAAAATCACCAATTTGCATTTCACCCTTTTTCGTTTTTTCCCTTTTTTGTTTTTCATTTTTCCCTTTTTTGTTTTCTTACAAATTGAAGAAGAAAAACATTTTCGATTCTTTCATTTGGAAGGAAATCCTTCTTTTTTCAAGATTTTTTGACTGTCCCTCCGGGGTGATGGGGGGATTTGAAGATTCTCTCCCGAAAAGCTATTTTAGCTGGGGGGATTTAGGCAGAATTGGAGGAGCATGTCTAATTTATCTTTCACTCTCACACACACACGCCTATTGGCGCTTTCTCTAGCTATTTCACATTATTTCTTGTTATTTAAAATTATTTATTATTATTTATTTATTATTGTTATTTATTATTGTTATTTAACATTGATTATTATTGTTTATTTATTTATTATTGTTATTTAACATTATTTAACGTTGATTCTTTCTCTCTTGTCTCCATTTCAAGATGTCAGTCGAAAGAACTACAAATACTATTATCATTAAAACAATTGAAATTAAATTAATCATTATTATACTAGAGTTAATTATTTAAATTAACTTTTAATTGTTTTAATTACAATTAATAATTGATAATCATTTTCATTTAAGAGGATTAAACTGGATGAAAGTTGAGGAAATGGATTTAATTGCTATATAACATCAATAAAAATATTAAATATTAAAAAATAGATTAAAAAATATTTTAGCAAATGTAAAAATGTAAAGTTTAATATAATAAAAGGAAGAACAAACAATATATAGATAATAGATAAAAACGAATAATCTTTATCCACTTGTATAATGGATTCATAAACAAATATAAAAATCTATAAATTATAAATAGTTCAAATCTGCAATAAAAAACTTATTAAAAAGAAGTGAAGATAAATTTTAACTAAAACTACTTTTTTGTTCAAAAAATGCAAACAATTTTTAGTTAATTTTATATATTAAATATTTTTTTTAAACAATTTTAAACATTTTTAGTGACCTTAAAAATGTAATTAATACATGTCCACCAATGTTCTTCATTTATGCCCTGCAATCAACTACAATATTCCAAACAAGTACAATTGGCAAAATAACTAAGGTCTCATTATCATCATAGCCGAAAAAAACATGAAACATACCTGTACAATATACACCTATCTTCATATCAGTAACTAGATACTAAACTAATTCCTAGTATTAATTTAACTTTATATAATAATTATATATAATATAACAAAGAAAAAAAAGAAAAGTGTTACACTTTAATCTTAAATGTTACACTTTAACCCTAAGTGTTACTACAATTATATAGATCCATATACCATCTACTTTTTTTTAATATAATAACAAAAGTAAAGCAAATAATGTTTATCTTAATCCCAAGTTTCACCAAAATCAAAATGAAAATCGTACCATAGAGGTACTCGGAGGGGGGCGGGTACCCCATAGTGGGGTGGAGGGTGTCCATTCCCGCCATCGTCAGGCCAAGTCCATTCATGGAGTAGGGGGAGGACTTCAGATACATCCCTGCTGAACCGCCGGCGCTGCAAGCGCTGCTAAACCCCGGGAACGCCACCTTGAAGTTGCGACCGTGTTCTGGAAAAATTTAAAGTATTAAAATTTTGAAAACTTGAAAATTTAAAGTATTAAAAACTTAAAAATTTAAAGTATTAAAAACTTAAAAATTTAAAGTATTAAAACCTTAAAAATTTAAAGTATTAAAACCTTGAAAATTTAAAGTATTAAAAACTTGAAAATTTAAAGTATTAAAAACTTGAAAATTTAAAGTATTAAAAACTTGAAATTTTAAAGTATTAAAAACTTGAAAATTTAAAGTATTAAAAACTTGAAAATTTGAAAAATTATAGTATTGAAAATTTTAAATTTTAAATTATTTTGAAAATTAAATAATAAACATAGATTTGTTTTCAATTACTTTTGTTTAACTAAATAGTTTTTTAGGTAGTTTATAATAATAATAACAATAATAACAAAACATTTAGATAACAATAAAAACAATAATAAAACTATATTTAAATTATAATAATGATAATGCTATGACATAATTAATACTACAGTAATAGTAATAATAAAATGACAATAATAATAATAAAACAGATAATATTAAAATGACAATAATAATAATAAAACAAGCATTCATTTATTTTAGACCTCATAATAGTATTTTTTAAAAGCCAAGCATGTTATATTATACTATTAGTAATGAAAATAGATAACAATAATGAAAACGGATAAGAATAAACATAACACTAATAATAACAAACCTATAAAAAAAAATAGATAACAAAAACATAACTGTAATGACAAAAAATAGATAACAATAATGAAAATAAAAATAGATAGCAATAATGAAAATAAAAATAGATAACAATAAAAAAAATAAATAACAACAGTGATGACAAAATATAACAATAATGAAAATAAGAATAGATAACACTGAAGATACAAATAAAAACAAAAATGGCAAAAGCATAATAAAAATAATGAAAAAGAAATATAGATAATAATAATGAAAACAAAAACAGATAATAATGAAAATAAAATAATGAAAAAGAAATAAAAATGAAAATAAAAACAGATAATAATGAGAATAACAATGGAAAATAATGAAAAAAAAAACAATAATGAAAATAAAAACCTACAATAATGAAAATAAAAATAGATAACAATAATGAAAATAAAAATAAACAACAATAATAATGATTTCATTATTATAAAAAATTATATCTAAAATGTGGAGAAAAATAATATTTTGCAAGATCAAATAAAAACGTTCAACCATATTCATCCTCCCACATAATTCCCCCACACTTCACAAAATAATCCCCCAACCCAAAAATAAATCCCCTACCTGTACCAATAATCCCCTGACTTACATTAATATAATACTGTATATATAATACAACCGTATATAATGTGTATACATTTTGTATAGAATGTATATTCTATTTTATGTGTACAGTATGTAGACCTGTATAGGTTTATAAAATCTTGGGCTTTTCATTCATTTATTATGTTTATTCAAGGCTTGGATTTTTATTTCGAAAATATATATAAAAAGAAAATACAATAATAGAGTTCTTTCAAAATAACTTTTCTGAAATTATCAATGTAAAATATTGTCTATTGTTAGTTATTTAATTTAGTTTACTTTTGTTCTGTTTCATAAATGGGTCACCAAAAGCACAAGTGAGGTAACCCACACTCGACTAACAGAGCTTGCCTCACTTGCGCTATTGTTGACCCAAGTGAAACATTTAAATATCAACATTTGTGTATTTTATTTATTTATTTAGTTATCTACCAATCTATCTTATATTTCTATCTATCTATTTATTTATTTATTTATTTATTTATTAATTTATTTATTAATTTATTAATTTATTTATTTATTAATTTATTTATTTATTAATTTATTTATTTATTTATTTATTAATTTATTTATTTATTTATTTATTAATTTATTAATTAATTAATTAATTAATTAATTAATTTATTTATTTATTTATTTATTTAGTTATCTACCAATCTATCTTATATTTCTATCTATCTACACCCTATATGGATTGGCAATATCACAAGTGAGGTAAGCTATGTGTTTGAATGTGGGATACCTCACTGGTGGTATTGTCGATCTATATTCGACATTCTATATATCTATATATCTATATATCTATGTTTATATCTATATATCATT
>JARUHE010340659.1:0-10483 GCA_031471125.1 Archaeomysis grebnitzkii | reverse complement strand
GAAAAGTATCTAAGGTGATTTTTTTCTAAAATGATGTTTTCTAACTTTGTAACACCATTTTTGATTTGACATTTTTGAAGAATTTTTTTTTAAGTTACTGAATGAATCATCGCGAGATTACTAGTTTGAATTGAAATTATATCACTATTTCAATATCGTATCCATATTTTCGGTCAACGCTATTTAAAAGTGTACTACATTGATAAAAAAAATTGTTTATGTATTGACATTTAGGCTATTTTAGGTAATGAAAATGATAACTTTAAATGACACCATACAGCGTAGATCGGTCACGATAGAGACTGTAGGCTATATATGAGCTACACATATTGAATAACAAATATATTTATCTATCTAATATTTATAAAAAAAATATTTATCTTGAATAACAAATTGTATTTATCTAAAATATTTACAAAGAAATGATTTTATAAACCCCAAATAAGGTTGACAGGCCTAGATATGGCGCGCGTCTCGACACTTTTATGACGAGGGTTATTTATCTAAATTATTTTCAAATAAATTACTTTAAAATTCCCAAATAAAGTTAATAGGTCTAGATGCAAGTTTTAAAAAAATAATAATAGCTATTGTTTTTCTAGATGTTGCCAAAATCTTGATTCAAGACCAAAATGAACTTTCACGTCAAATTTGCATACATTTTTAGTACTTTTTCGACGAGGCTAATTAGGATTTATCTCAAATTTGGTTTATATTTTTTGGAGAAAAACTAATTTCTGATACCCTGTTTATAAATATTTATAAAATATGTGATAGTATTTGTTTATATAGCCTACCAGTAAAAATATTATTGTACAAGTCTTAAACAATAAATCATTCATTAAAAATGTATACTGGACATTTTTAATCATGGGCATTTATTGAAAAGTGAGATGAAAATGGCGAATCCTTTATTTCAGGAAAGTCCATTTACCTAAAAAGCTAAATCAAGAATTTGGTTGAAAATTCAGACCTGTTACAATTTTTGACTCAAATGTTGTTTAGTACTGAAATTATGGCAAACAATATTGGATTTTTAACTCGTTGTGGTACGTTTTGAATTTTAAAAAAAATATTGAAGCACGTATAAAAATATAATTGAATTCAGAAAAGAATATATATATGTTAAGCCATACCATTCTTAATTCTCTCTGATCGCCACTAATTTCAAATAAAAAACAGCAGGGTATGAATATCTTGCATAAATTATCTTTTGTGAAAGATTATTAAAGGTTTTAAAAATGCTGATGTCTATTTCTGCTTCCCAAAAGTTACATATAAAACATTTCGCAACTCAAAATTAAATGTTTAGTTGAAGGAGAATACAAAAACATTCATTTAAACTATTTATTAAGCAAAGTTATAACATTTTTCTTAGAGGTTAATACATATTTCAGGACTTTTTTGCAGCACTGGAAGTTGTAGGACCATTTAGTGCTATTTTATGGATTTAAATTACAGACCTTTCGCGAGTTCAAAGATGGCAGACGAGATTGTTAGAACATATCACCCATTTAAAATTAATTCATGGAAATTACATAGGAATTAGTGATGTACTTATTACTAATATTTAGTTCAGATTTCTTCCAAACAATATTTGATACATAAATATATTGACAAAACATATATACAACATACACATTTTTAATTATAAATTAAAGTTTCAACTAATTATATTTTATATTTATAATCATAAAATTAGAATATGTTTTAATTATGTAATTTAATATAGCCTATAAGAAGGCAGATCTAAACTGATATATTTTTTATAAAACGTCTACTAAAAATAATAATATTAATAAATATTTTAATAATAATAAAAATAATAAAGATTTAATTTTCATAAGATATCTACAATAAATCATTAACAAATAATAACAATGCAAGCTTTTAAAAGAGCAGTTTTAACTAATTGACGACTTTAAACTAAAAACTCAAACATGGCAGTGTGTCAAAACCAGAGCTTCTCTTCTTTACCAAGCGTAACCTGTAAAGAAAAAAGAACATCAATGATAAATCACTCTCTGGTGAACACTAGTTTATAAAAATCAAACACACAATTTCACGAGGATACGTTTATTTTTATAAACAAATATTTCCAAACATTTCGGTATCACCTGATACCCTCGTCAGTAGAAACTTGTTTGATCAAACAAGTTTCTACTGACGAGGGTATCAGGTGATACCGAAATATTTGTTTATAAAAACAAACTTAACCTCGTGAAATTGTGTGTTTGATTTTAACAAGAAACTAGAAAGTTTATAACTTTCTGGGCATTTATGTGAAAGATGTTTTAAACTGCTGGACAGGGTTCGCTCTTCAAACCACATGCACAATGAAGCCTTAACAATTGTTAATCGTAATAAATTAAATGATTACTTAAAAAGCCAACTTGATAACACTTAATATTGAAACTCAAAATGCTGAAGGTTTTGATGATAAAACTTGTTGTTTACTATAACTTGCCCTATTCCGATCTTCAACACTAATCGTAGCTTGCCGACCTTCAGTGGTGCGTTTGAAACAGAATTTTCTAAATTTTTGCTATTCTTTGCAACTAATATTTGTAGGTTTACATATACGGAGTATGATAAATTTTTGTTTTTGAAACCCCAGCGGTATGGCATCGTTGTTAGTAGATTTCCTTGAAACAGACGGTCAGTCATATGGTTGTACGGTTAAATTGATGACCGAAGCATTTGCAGATCCTTCAACACAACATTTCAATACTGTCCAAAATAGTTCAGAAAATTATTTTTCACTTCCGGCTGATCCATATGCATATAGAGGAATAATCAGAACGTTAGGGGTGTGTGAGAAGATTCCAACTGTGATCATGGAAGGACGCACCAGCGAGGTGGCTGGGGTTCTTTTCCACAAGATTATTCCCCATGGAGTTTCTCCCTGTTGGACCCCTCTCTTCGGTGTTCTTCAGTGGAGGCTCTTGCCCGTAGGATTCCTCTGCAAACTGCTGTTATAGCTGTCATTGGTGATGGAAATTGAAAGGCCTGCATTGAACAGCAGGTCACATTGAGCCCCTGAACCCTTGGTAGGTGTTGTAGATCCTGGTGGTGAAAGTGGAAAATGCCCCGTGTCGTGGCTGGTTGTTTAACCATAATTGTAAAATTAGTGGATGGAATGCGCATAACACCTTCAAGGTTCACGTTAAACCCAATAATAACAATGATGGGAGCAAGATAAAAACTGATGCTGATATTTTACTTAAATATTTTTTTTGGAATGTTTTACTAGAAAACTTGAATATGCATTTAATTAATATTATAAATTAAACTAAACCCAGTCTCAAGGAAAGTAAGAAGCCCTTTTTGAAGTCTGGCAGGTATTCCAACTGGTAAATCTAAGGAATCTGGACCCTCTTAGTTTAAGGTGTTTTGCAGTAAATGCTTAAAATGGCTTATATTAAATTATATTTTCATATTTGTGGATCAGATGGAGTGGATGCCAGCCATTGTATTTTCCAATGTTAATGGCATGCACGTTCCTCTTCCAAGATCAATAAGTTGAAGAAAATGAAGGGTTGTATTAAATGGGAAAATGTAATTTTAAAACTAAAAGTCTTTATTAATATGTACAATGGCACTTCACTTTCGTTTGTTGCTAAAACTGTACATACCTAATCCGACCTCAAAATAATTCGATACATATAGCATTGAAGCAAGTATATTATGCGGTCATTGTGGCCGATGTTTTCATGTTTGCGTTGGACGAAGAAGATGGGTCTAGTTTAGCGTGAAATTCCGCAGATGTGTCTAGTTTAGTTCAAAACTGTGCAGATTCATGTAGCTATAGTCTCTGCTGTTTGCCAAATCACACCGATTTCTTACCTGGATTTGGAAAACAGTATGTTTATGGGTTTACAGGCACGGAGGCGAATATAAGTTTACATAACACCGAGTCGTTTACATGCAAGTACAATGGGCTTATGAATGCTTTTCCAAATTTGACCAACTCTTGGATATTTATATTTAAAGATTAGCTTATTTTAAGTTCCGATAATTGCCATCCATAAATACCATTGAAAAAGTCTTAATCCTAAAACTAGTTTTAGCTTGAATTTCTAAAACAAGTTATTTCCAGCATGAAATGACACACGAGAATAATGTTTAATAACATAAAAATTAAGAAACATGTTGAAATCTAAGAAAATACGGTTTAAAGTGTTAAAGAACAAAAATTGGGAAAGTGCATCACTGTATAGCCTAGATATATATACCGAACTGTTGATGGGTATGGTAGGGACGAATATCTTGATTTGTTAATACCACCAAATATGAAAGACAAAGATGTTCAACTTGCCACACAACGCCCCAAAAATGGGGCCAGATACTCCAATATAATTTACCAATTTTATTTTTTCTTGGGAAAAATTTTTCTTTATTAAATCATTTAATACCTATATTTTAAATGTTAATTTTGTATAAAACATATATAATCACTTGTTTTACAATATTGAAATTATTTCATTGCAAAATATTGTCTTACAAAAACAGACTATTTACATTGGCTTCTATGGGAAATAACTTTAAAGACCGCTTATTTGGGTCCAAACTTATAACATTGAATTGTGCATCTATACATCTTCAACCTAGAGTACCACTAAGAGACGTATCTTTCTCCGATAAGGAGAAAATAATTTATTCAAATATAAACTTCATAAATAAAAAAAAAATTGCCCGGAGTTTGAGCTAAGATTTGTTAATTGATTGGTGGCTCAAATCCACCCGAATACCAACACGAGGGCGCCAAGAGTTCCCATCGTGAAGACACTAATTTCAAACTTTTAAAACTGATCAAGCTCATACTTATCTGGAAATTGTTGGTTTTTATTTCCAAAACAAAGTTACTTTGAAAGAAAGCCCCAATTAGTTTCCCAACTAAATATTTGTATGGAGAATCAGAAATTACTGAAAGATAAGTTGGATGGTATAGTTACTTTTAAAGTTATATTTCCAACTTTGCTGTTAATGATAAGTTAATTGACGAATCGTATAGTTAGGTACTTGCATCATTTTGGGTATGTAATTTTAAAAGAATTAAAGAAATTTCGACGTCAACCTTGTTAACTGGATAGTAAAATATATACTTAAAAGTATGGTTTGTAGGCTGAAGGGTTATTCAGATTTTTTTTCTGATGTCCATGCGAAGGTAAAACAATTTGGCGAAACTAAATAAAGGAAGTAATAATTTAATAGAACTAATCAGCATTAATTACCCAAACTAATAAGATTTCTAGTTTTGTTTTTGAAAATAGTTTGATAAATTAAAGCTTATTACAATCATTTCAAAACAAACTGAACAAATTCAAATACACTAGTCTACCCTACACGCAACAGGTTCGTTAGTGTTGACACAAAATGAAAATATACATAGCAACATTTCAAACCTGATTGAACATGAAACGAACCATTGTATATAAATGAAGCAGCGTATGCTCATTGCAGCATCGTGCGACAGAAGACTTCGAGGTTACATCAACCAAACTTGAGAAATGAATCGACTGCCTTGTCAATATAATTGGTATGCATGAAGATCAAAACACTTCTAAATATAATTTACTAGGTGAAAGTAGGGAGGCAGGAGCACTTAAAATTTGATAATGTATGAAACGGGTATACCATTGGAAAACTTGAACATCAAATCTGTTAAGTTGTAAAACAGTGAACCATGTACGCCTTTTCCAGAATGATACTTTTGAATTTAGTTCCATGAAACGTCCATTTAAATGTTTTTTCAGGATGTATACGTCAACTTCAAATGCTTAATATGTAACGTAGGTTATGCATATTGAAAGAGCTGTGCTCCATTGGTTGTGTTCAACTGCAAATGCAAAACGTTTCACATTTAAGTTTTTACCAAAACACAATGATTTTTTTGAATGCAAAATTATTGAGGTGTTCGGATTTTGTAGTGTGGTGGAGATATCAGTTACGTGTTCAAACTTGAAAGTATAATATAAAAAACTTATGATAAATGTTAGTATGATAGATAAAGTATCTATTATTTTAGTTCAACTATGTTATTAATGTGTCAAATTGTGTAGATAAACTTAATTTATAAGTAAATTTTTGAACAAAACTGGAAAAAATTAGCTACCTTCAACAGTATGTCAAAAATGTGTTGTATTCTCATGTTTATATTTTTAATTATCCATTCGCACAAAAAAAATTCACGAAGCGACTCATTTCTGCAATAAAACTGAAAAAATGGCAAAAGTGTTCTGCACTCAAACTTCCAAAGACAAAATTTGGAAAATTAACATCCTACCAGTTGCCATCAACAGGGTTTTCCAATAGTAATTCTATTGGAGTAATCACTAGAACGGCAGCTTAAGCAACGCCCTGCAGTGGTAGGATGTTAATTTTCCAAATTTTGGCTTTGGGAATTTGGAGTGCAGAACACTTGCCATTTTTCAGTTTTATTGCAGAAATGGGTCAATTCGTGAATTTTTTTGTGCGAATGAATAATCAAAAATATAACCATGAAAAACAACACATTTTTGACACTGTTGAAGGTAGCTAATTTTTTCCAGTTTTGTTCAAAAATTTACTTATAAATTAAGTTTATCTACACAGTTTGACGCATTAATAACATAGATAAAGTATCTATTATTTTAATTAAACTATCATAAAAATTTATTTTATATTATACTTTCAAGTTTGAGCACGTAGTTCTGATATCTCCACCACACTACAAAATCCGTCCACATCGAAAATTTTGCATGCAAAATTTCTCATTCAAAAAATATCAATGTGTTTTGGTAAAAACTTGAATGTGAAACGTTTTGCATTTGCAGTTGAACACAACCAATAATGGAACAAGGACAATCTACAATTAACTGTAAATCTACATATTGGAAATTGTTTGTATGGAGGAATAATTCACACAAAACGGAGTTCGTGCTTCACAAAAATTGCAGCGAAGCCAACAATAAAATATGTTCCTATGCTCGTCCAGGTAATTATAGGCATTGTACCATTGACAACAAACGGAAAGATTTGTTTTTGGCTGAAGCTTTTCATTCAACATAACTTTGTTATTAAGGGCATAAAGTCCAGAGGATGGGGCTGGAACAAACAAACAGTTGTCTTATAAAATGAATTGTGAAAAGTTATGCAAAACACTGAATGCAATCAAGGATTTCAAACAAAACAGCACCAATTTTATTTTGGAAATTAAAATTATAGTTTTCAAAGTAACTGGTTTAGCAAAACTCAATCTATCCAATTTATCGATTTTCTTTGAACAAGGTAACACCAAGCCAACCCTAAATTTATAATTTCTTTTAGAATTGTTTATGAAAGAATAAAGTACCAATAAGATCCAAAACACATTTTGATCGAATTGGTAAAAGCTCCATTTATCTTTGAGAATAACCAAATTATAACAAGTTTTGGCATACATTGATTCCATTTTCTTCAAAACATTGGGAAAGCTAACATGTCACAGAGAGCAAAGGTTTTCATGATAAAACTTTATTGTAAAAGTTATTATTCAATGGTCCATTAAACTATTTAGTCAAATATGTACTTATTCTCACTTCATAAGTGAGCAAAAGTGGAATTATGGAAAAGAAAAATAGCAATCATGCATGGTTTCATAATTGGTATTTGTATAAAGCTGATGTGCATATAATAGCAAATGATAAATGAAAGGGCAGTTTAAAAATATATTTAATGAATATGTAATATTTATAATTTACATATTTTATAAAGGTTTTAAATAAAATTTATAGATTTTTATTGCTTATGCATAGTCACCTTCCAATTCTCCCTCCTCTTCAAATTCAGCATCATCTTCACAGCTTGCTTCCTGGTATTGTTGGTATTCTGAAACCAAGTCATTCATGTTGGATTCTGCTTCAGTGAATTCCATCTCGTCCATGCCCTCACCAGTGTACCAATGCAAGAAAGCCTTGCGCCTGAACATAGCAGTGAATTGTTCAGATACACGTTTGAATAGTTCTTGAATGGCTGTTGTGTTGCCGATGAAAGTAGAAGACATTTTCAATCCACGTGGTGGAATGTCACAGACGGCAGTCTTGACATTGTTTGGAATCCATTCAACAAAGTAAGCAGAATTCTTGTTTTGAATGTTGTACATTTGTTCATCAACCTCTTTCATGGACATTCTGCCTCTGAAGATGGCAGCAACTGTTAGGTATCGGCCATGTCTTGGATCACATGCAGCCATCATGTTTTTGGAATCAAACATTTGTAGTGTTAATTCAGGTACAGTTAAAGCTCTGTATTGTTGTGAACCACGAGCAGTTAAAGGAGCAAAACCAGGCATGAAGAAATGTAATCTTGGGAAAGGTACCATGTTTACAGCTAATTTACGGAGATCTGCATTCAATTGACCGGGAAACCTTAAACAAGTTGTTACTCCAGACATGGTTAAGGATACTAAATGGTTGAGATCTCCGTAAGTTGGGTTTTGTAATTTGAGGGTCCTAAAGCATATGTCATAAAGTGCTTCATTATCAATGCAATAAGTTTCGTCTGTGTTTTCAACCAATTGATGAATAGAAAGGGTTGCATTGTAGGGCTCTACAACAGTGTCAGACACCTGGAATTTTTAGGCCAAATTATTACAAAGCTACACATTATTTCATAAATTATCATTTAACCAATACATTCATTACTTCACATTTAAAAAGCTAAATAAAAACAAGTCTTACCTTAGGAGATGGAACAACAGAAAATGTGTTCATGATTCTGTCTGGGAATTCTTCTCTAATTTTTGATACCAATAATGTGCCCATACCAGATCCTGTACCTCCACCCAGAGAATGTGTGAGTTGGAAACCTTGAAGACAATCGCAGTTCTCAGCTTCCTTCCGAATGACATCTAAAACTGAATCTACCAATTCTGCTCCTTCAGTGTAGTGACCTTTGGCCCAATTGTTTCCAGCACCACTTTGTCCTGAAATCAAAATATAATTACTGCCTCTTCAAAGATACTTTTAAACTAAAAATTATTGATAAGCATAGTAAAAAAAATTCAGTCTTATAGTTTGGGTTTTATTTTAGAGATGGGCACATGCAAGACAATTTTGGGCTTTTGTACATCTACAAAAAATTAAGACTTGAAAACTAATTTCTGACAAGACGAAAAATTAAAATTTAAAACTCACCGAAAACAAAGCTGTCCGGCTTGAAAAGTTGACCGTGAGGACCAGCCCTGACGCTGTCCATGGTTCCTGGTTCGAGGTCGACCAGCACGGCACGAGGCACGTACTTGCCTTGGTTCCCCTCATTGTAGTAGACGTTGATGCGCTCCAACTGGAGGTCTTTGAGGTCGCTGTCTCCGGTGTCATTGTATTCACCGTTTGGCTGGATCCCGTGTTCGTCGCTGATTATTTCCCAGAACTGAAATACACATTTACGATTTTATACTTTGAAACAAAATTGTACATAAAAAATAAGAATTATTAAACATACAATAGTTTCAATTAAACATTTTTAAGAATAAATTTAGAAATTTTTTTAAATAAAAATTGGATAGGCTAAATTTTTACTTTAGATCCCTTAATCAAATCTAGCAACTTTAACAAGAAAGTAATACCGATTTATGGAGGTTTTTAATTCTTCAACATTAAACCTTTATTTGCGATTTATGTTAGGTCAGGTTATGTCAGATAAGGTAAGGTACTATTTCATAAAATAAGTGAAATATTAATGTTTTTCAAGTTCAGTACTTTTAGTATTTTTTAGGGACCTAAAGTAAAATTTTGGCAATTAATATACACAGACAATGTGCCAAACAATATCAACCAATTCAAGAATTCACCAGATTAATTTTTAAAAAATGAATGGTTAAGGACAAGGTGTCAATTTTATAAATTTGGCTTGGGAGGGTGGGACACTTTTGCCATTTTTCAGTTTTTATTGCAAAAAAAGGGCCACTTCGTGAAAATTTTTGGGGAAAAAAAAAAGAAGAGTACAAAAATGAAAATCTCAAAAACAAATAAACACTCATTTTTGACACCCTGCTAAAGGATTCATTTTTTATTTTATTTCTGTTGAATATATACAATTATTTATAAATATTTTATGAAAATCTACTGTCTGATAAGTTAATTAAATATTGAACACACACAAGTAAATGATATGCATTAAAAATAGCAAGAAATCCACAAGCATTTCAAGTTCTTTCATTTCTTTTAAATAAAATTCTCTTTAATACTTCAAATAATAAACAAAAAGAAATAACTAGATTCACGAACCGGACGGTTCAAATGTTTCGCGATGATTCATTCAGTAACTGTAAAAAAAATTATCTCTACAAATGTCAATCAAAAATGGTGTTACAATGTAAGAAAACATCATTTTATCAAAAATTCTCCTTAGAGACTGTATGTGTACTTCATTTCAATCTATTGATGCATAAACTAGTAATCCACGAACCGGACGGTTCAAATGTCTCGCGACGATTCATTCAGTAACTTAAAAAAAAATTCTC
>JARUHE010340648.1:0-10483 GCA_031471125.1 Archaeomysis grebnitzkii | reverse complement strand
AACTAATTTTTTAAAAATATTTTGTGAATGTTTTCAACTAACTTTTTTACTATTTTGTGAATGTTTTCAACTAATTTTTTTACTATTTTGTGAATGTTTTCAACTAATTTTTTAAAAATATTTTGTGAATGTTTTCAACTAACTTTTTTACTATTTTGTGAATGTTTTCAACTAATTTAAAAAAAATATTTTGTGAATGTTTTCAACTAATTTAAAAAAAAATGTTTATGAATGTCTTCAATGGGATACTTTTCAATATTTTATGAAATTGTGAAAACTTTAAATTAATTATACTGTATATTAAAAAAATATATTGAAGGTGACTTAAACCTAACTGTTTTCAATTTAAAATCGCTCTTTCTGACAGACACACAACTACGCACACACATATATTGTAGAATTAGAGCGAAAACCTATTTTGAAAATAAGTAACTTTATCATACCATAATTTGATTGACTTTTCACATTGGTTTTATGGAGTACATCAAGATATAATATAATAAATATGATTTATTTATTTTTATTGTATTATCAGTATTATTTATTGTTGTAATATGTATTGTTATTATTTATGGTTGTATTTTTTATTGTTGAAATATGTATTGTTATTATTTATGGTTGTATTTTTTATTGTTGTAATATGTATTGTTATTATTTATGGTTGTATTTTTTATTGTTGAAATATGTATTGTTATTATTTATTGTTGTTATATGTATTGTTATTATTTATTGTTGTAATATGTATTGTTATTGTTTATGGTTGAATTATTTATTGTTGTAGTATGTATTGTTATTATTTAGTGTTGTAATACGTATTGCTATTATTTATGGTTGTATTTTTTATTGTTGTAATATGTATTGTTATTATTTATTGTTGTAATATGTATTGTCCTTATTTATGGTTGTATTATTTATTGTTGTAATGTTTATTGTTATTATTTATGGTTGTGTTATTTGTTGTTTTATGATTTATAATTGTATTATTATCATCTTTCATTTATAGGATCATTGTCTATATTGTTTATGTATGGTTATTATTATTTATGCATTGTTATTATTTATTATTGTGTTTTTAATTTTTCTATTTATGATATTATTTATTTATGATGCATTACTGGTATTGTTTTTATCATTTATCATAATTGTTATCGTTCCTTGTTATTGACAATTATTTATTTATATTATTTATTATTGTTATAATAATTATTTATTTTTATTTTTATTGTTGTTATGGTAATTATTTATTGTTGTTGTTATGATAATTATTTATTTATATTATTTATTATTGTTATGATAATTATTTATTTATATTATTTATTATTGTTATGATAATTATTTATTTATATTATTTATTTTTGTTATGATAATTATTAATTTATATTATTTATTGTTTTTATGATAACGATTTATTTATACTATTTATTGTTTTTATGATAATTATTTATTTATATTATTTATTGTTGTTATGATAGTTATTTATTGTTGTTGTTATGATAATTATTTATTGTTGTTGTTGTTATGATAATTATTTATTGATGTTGTTATGATAATTATTTATTTATATTATTTATTGTTGTTATGATAATTATTTATTTATTATTTTTATGATAATTGTTTGTTTGTATTATTTATTGTTTTTATATAATTTTTTTCAAAATGGACAAAAAATTTTCTTTTGTCTTTGGTAAAATAACCAAAGACTTTTTTTTATTTATTTTTCTGTTTGAACTTTTTTATATTTAATTAATTTTTTATATTTAATTATATTTAATTAATTTTTTATATTTAATTAATTATTTTTCACCCATTCGAATTAATACCTCTAAAAATTAATGTTCATTCGCAAAACCTATAATTTAATTTTCTTTAAAATATATCCGATTAACATAAAATACAAATTTAAATAACAGAAAAGTTTTTAATATCTATAAATTGAAATAATTTTTTACTAAAAATGCATACATAAAAAATAAATGATAAACATAATTAATGAAACATTTAATAATTATTTTTCAAACAATTTTCGAAACTAACAAACAATGAAAAAAATAAAATGTATAAACAAATAAATTTATTTGGGTAACTATTTCTCAAAAAAAAATATTTTGATGATACTTGAAATGTAAACTATAGCTTTGTAGTATTTTTTATCTAAATTAAATTTACAAAATATTGTTCAATTTTATCGACCGTGGGAAAAATTGCAGCGAAATATTTATAAATAATTTGAATTTCAGTCCGTTGATGTCGATTTTCGGACTAGCTTCTGTTATTGACTTTACAGCAATGTTTGTTAAGAAAAAATGTAGAGATTTCAGTTCTAATTAATTTGCATTTGTTTTTATGGTGAACCAAAATCATTGAGAGGACTGGCAGATCAACCTTATGAAGTCAGACTAAGGATGCTAAACTTACACGCATTGGAAAAAAGAAGACTGAGAGGGGACCTAATCGAAGTGTTCATAATTATTAAAGGATACTCTAAGCTAAGATGTGAAGACTTCCTTTGGTTAATCAGAGGAAGGTCCACCAGAGGTCATAGGTTTAAATTATTTAAGCCTAGTGTTAGGGTTAATACCAGGAGACTGATTGAGCATTCTTCTCCCAGAGGGTAGTGAATGAATGGAATAATTCCAAGTCTATAATTTTAAAGGAATGTTTAATTAGAATACAATGGAGAACTATTAATCCTCAATAATGTTTACCAAACACGCGAGATTGATTTTCTTCTTCCAGTTTTATAATTAAACTTTAATTATTTTCAATACCTTAGATTCAGATTTTAAAAAATGGTTCTAGCTTATTACCTTGGAAATATCTTGCAAGTCATAAAACTAAAGCCCTTTATTTGATTTTAGATTTTGTCACAACGCAAACCAATATCATCTTGCGTGTGTTCTTGCAAAACCATGAAAAATCTTTAAAAATTGTGGGCTCACTGGGACTCGAACCCAGGCTACTGGTTTTAAAGACCAGTGTGCTAACCACTACACTATGAGCCCATGGTTTGAGAGAAGAAAAAAATAAATATATTCAACCGAAGACAAAAAAATTCATCTGTTCTGAAGAAATAAGTTGGGAAAAAACTTCTCCCAAGGTTCAAGAAAGTTTTGAACTTTATTGAGCAGAATTCTAAGAAGAAAAATTCTGCCAAAAATTGGTAAATATTTTTCTTGGTCTTTGGAAATTTTTGTGAATTTTAAACTTCTAGTAATTCTAGTAATTTTCATGTGGAGTGAAAGTACCAGAATAAATATTCCGACCAACGTTTGAACACAGCCTAGGTTTTCGCCTGCTAGCTATTTAGCTGAAAATTAAATCTAAATTCATCTGCACAAAATACGTTTTAATCATAGAGATAATGTATTATGTCTATGGTTTTAATATACATTTTCCAACATTGCTAAGCGTACGATTTTTCATATTAAAATTGTTGTGATCGTCATTCGTATTTTGCATTGAAATTATGAATGACTACAATTAGTGTAATACTGATTTGTTTAAAATTGTTTCATACAAATAAATACATTTCACTTCATTGCCACTTTTTGAAAAGTTATTTTCAAATCAAAAGCCTATTAACGAATTAAAAACCTTAAAATCTACTGGAAGTACGAGCATAGTACAAACAAGAGTGGTCGATAGCAGGGCAGTGATGCATAGTATTGTGCAACAATAGACTGCACGTGTCGACCGCAACCATCAAGTGTTTCTACATTTGTATAATTATTTAGAAAACCTAGGCTTTGTATATGTTTTAGAACTTTTTGATTTTAGAGCAATGATTTTTACATTTCTCTGCTTGTTGTTTCTGTATTTGTTTATTAATTACTCCGTACTTTAGATTATTTTCTAAACAAAATCTTAATGGTATAGTTACATTTATATGTTTAAGATCAACATAGAATGAATAAAGAAAAATCATACAAAATTGAATACATCATACAATAAACATTAAAAAAATAAATTAAAAAAATATTAAGTTTGGACTGTATATACAGTGAATGAAGCGTGGATAATTTATCATTTGTTTTGTCTAACTTTAAACACAACATCAATTTTTAATAAACTTTTAATAAAAAATAAATTAAAGTTATAAACATTGATTATTTAATCAAACGGTTTGTTTCAGACATGATTTTCAAATAAAAAACAAATCATGCCAATGTTGTTAAAAACTTATGAATTTTTATAACCTTAACGGGTTTGAAAATATCAAAGCAATCAAAATATTTAACTTTTATTTTACAGTACATGATTTGCATGATCAACAACTACTGATCAAACACAGTTTACATATGGGTCAATAATAGCTCAACTGAGGTAATCCACATTCAATCAACATAGAGCTTAGCTCACTTGTGCTATTGTCAATCCACATACGTATATAATGGAGGGGAATGTGCTATTCTTAAAGACATTAAATAAACTGAAGTTATAATAAAGCAATTGGAAATATTTTAATTATCTTTAACCAATAAACTAATTGAGAAATAAAACCTCAGTTCTTGCAAGATCTTATAATATTTTGTCAAATATTGTAAGATCTTGACAGATTTTGCAAAATATTGTTTGAAATATCTTACAACATCTTGACAATACCTTGTAATAGCCAACAATATCTTACAATGTTTTACAATACCCCACAATATCTTGCAATATCGTGCAAGATATTGCAATATCTTACAAGATTTTGCAAGATCTTAAAACATCTAACAAGATATTGGAACATCTTACAATATCTGACAAAATCTTGCAACGTCTGAGAAGATCTTGCAACATTTTACAACATACTGCACCATCTTACAACATCTGACAAGATCTTACAACATCTGACAAAATCTTGCAACATCTGACAAAATCTTGCAACAATTGGCAAATTCTTGCAACATCTGACAAGCTCTTGCAATATCTGGGAAGATATTGCAATATGTAACAACATCTTACAAAATCTGTCAAGATCTTGCAATATCTGACAATATCCTGCAAGATATTACAATATATGGCAATATCTTACAATGTTTTACAAGATCTCGCAAGATCTGACAATATCTTGCAAGATCTTACACTATCTGACAAGATCTTGCAACATCTAACAAGATTTTGTAAGATTGTATAAGATATTGCACCATTTCACAAGAGCTTGTAACATCTGACAAGATTTTGTAAGATCTGGTACGATCTTGCAACATCTGGCAAAGATTTTATAACATCTGGCAAGATCGAGAACTATCTTACAAGATCTTTTAACATCTGGCAAGATCTTGAAACATCTGACAAGATCTTGCAACATCTGACAAGCTCTTGCAATATCTATCAAGATCTTGTAATATCTGACAATATCGTACAAGATATTACAATATCTGACAAGATCTCTCAAGATTTTACATAATCTAGCTGGATCTCACATCGAATATCTTGCAACATATGGCAAGATCTTGCAACATATAGCAAGTTCTTGCAACATATGGCAAGATCTTGTAATATTTGATAAGATCTTATAAGATATTGCAACATCTGACAATGTCTTGTAACATCTGGAAAGATAATGCAACATCTAACAAAATTGTGTAACATCTGACAAGATCTTACAACATCTGACAAGATCTTGCAACATCTTACAAGGAAGATCTTGCAACATTTAACAAAATCTTGTAACATCTAACAAGATCATGCAACATTTGACAAGATTTTATAACATTACATCGGAAAATATTTTGCAATATATGACTAGATCCTGTAACATCTGGCAAGATGTTACGACATCTGACGAGATCTTGCAACATCTGACGAAACATTGCAATATCTGACAAGATCTTGTAACATCTGATAGGATCTTGTAACATCTGACAGGATCTTGTAACGTCTGTCAAGAGCTTGCAACATATGACAAAATATTTCAGTATCATGCATCAGCTGACAAAGTTTTGCCACATCTGACAAAATCTCGTAAGAACTTATTACATATGACAATATCTTTTAAGATCATATAATATCTGACATGGTTAGTAAGATCTTGCAACATCTGACAACATGTTTTAAGATCTTGCAACATCTGACAAGATCTTGTAAGATATTGCAACATCTGACAAGATCTTGTAAGATCTTGCAACATCTGACAAGATCTTGTAAGATCTTGCAACATCTGACAAGATCTTGTAAGATCTTGCAACATCTGACAATATCTTGTAAGATCTTGCAACATCTGACAATATCTTGTAAGATCTTGCAACATCTGACAAGATCTTGCAACATCTGACCAGATCTTGTAACATCTGACAATATCTTACAACATCTTTTAAGAACTTATTACATCTGACAATATCTTAAGATCATATAATGTCTGACAACGTTTCGTAAGATCTTGCAGCATATGACAAGATACTTTGAGATCTTGCAACATCTAACATGATCTTGCAACATCTGACAAGATCTTGCAACATCTGATAAGATATTGCAACATCTGATAAGATCTTGTAAGATCTGACAAGATCTGGCAATATCTGAAAAGATCTTGCAACATCTGACAAGATCTTGTAACATCTGACAAGATCTTATAACATCTTGTAAGAACTTATTACATATGACAATACCTTTTAAGATCATATAATATCTGACAACGTTTCGTAAGATCTTGCAACATCTGACAAGATACTTTGAGATCTTGAAACATCTAACATGATCTTGCAACATCTGACAAGAACTTGTAAGATCTTGCAACATATGATAAAATCTTGTAAGATCTTGCAATATCTGACAAGATCTTGTAAGAACTTATTACATCTGACAATATCTTAAGATCATATGATATCTGGCAACGTTTCGGAAGATATTGCAGCATATGACAACATGTTTTAAGATCTTGGAACATCTGACAAGATCTGGTCAGATATTGCAACATCTAGCCAGATCTTGTAAGATCTGACAAGATCTTGTAACATCTGACAATATCTTGTAACATCTGACAATATCTTGCAACATCTGACCAGATCTTGTAACATCTGACAAGATCTTGCAACATCTGACAAGATCTTGTAAGAACTTATTACATCTGACAATATCTTAAGATCATATTATATCTGACAACGTCTCGTAAGATCTTGCAGCATATGACAACATGTTTTAAGATCTTGCAACATCTGACAAGATACTTTGAGATCTTATAACATCTGACAAGATACTTTGAGATCTTGTAACATCTGACAAGATCTTGCAATATCTGGCAAGATCTTACAATATCTGACAAGATCTTACAACATCTGACAAAATCTTACGATATCTGACAAGATTGCGTACGATTTTATATGAGGTAGGGATATAAAAGGAGAAAAACAGTTACACGGTAGCACAATGGGGAAAAATGTAATGACAGGAATGCGAATGAATAGTAATGTGTTGGATAGTGAAGAACCACAAAGAGGGGAGACAGATAATAAGGGTAGACTATAGTGACATGAAGGGAGAAATATAGTGACAGGAAGGAGAAACTATAGTGACATAAAGGGGAAAATATAGTGACAGGAAGGAGAAACTATAGTGACATGAAGGGGAAAATATAGTGACAGGAAGGAGAAACTATAGTGACATAAAGGGGAAACTATAGTGATATGAAGGGGAAAATATAGTGACAAGAAGGGGAAAAGGGGGACTGCGCAAGTAAGGGAAATAATAAAACATTGACAGAAATGGGAAAAAGAATATCGTGAAAAAAGAACAGTGCAATAAATAAAACAGACAGAGATGGCAAGATGGTGCCAAATTTAGAGAGAAAACTACAATGCCAGCAAGAAGGAAAATAAGACAATGACAAAAAGAAGACCGTGCCATACAAGGGGAAAGAAGCTAGGAATTGAAAAGAGACAGACTTGGAGAAGAAAATAGTGCCACATGGGAAAAAAGAAGACGGTGACAGAGAGGGGAGAAAGGCAGCTAAGAAGAGTCTATGACCATGTTGTGGAAAACTCTGTCCAGTTGTTATTTAATTGTAAAAAAATATATAAAATGTATGAATAATAATAATAACTGCAAAAAAACATGCCATGAGGAAAGGAAAACGAGATGGGGCATATGAAGTTAGTAGAAAACTGCTAAAACATTATGTTGTGAACCTAAGAGCGTGTATCACATAGCACAAGTGTATTGTTACTATAGCTATAGGTGACCGGCAATTTTGCATCAAGTAAACAAATATTGTTGGATAAAATTTCAATAAATATAAACTGATATTGTAAATAAAAGGTCATAATAAACTATGTTTGTTTAAAAACATTTTCTGTAAATGTATACAGTAAAACTCCCGAAACGTAGAATATTCCTAAAACGTTGGATGTGTGTTGGTTGTACCAATCCTGTGTTGTCTGTTGCTGCAATTTTCTGGGTTCGGTGGTTGTTTTTGTCTCGATTGTTTGAGTGGAACCATAATTCTTTCTTTTTCAGTGTCCCCTGTTGTCCTGGTTGGAGATTCTACGTGTTTTTTAGACCCATCAAGGTAAGAAATGAAAACGAGAAATCCTAAAACGTCCACATCATTTATATGTATACAAAGAAAACGTGACACAAAGGCAGGAGTAACGGTGTTAAATCGGTAGGCCTAAAACTGAGATTCTTCCTATAATGTATAGAACATTTCGGTCTACGTTTCAAGAGTTTTACTGTAAATAAAATATTTTCAGTTTTTGTGATTAAAATTTACAAGTCCAAAGATTTTTTTGACCAGAACCTTATAAATATTTAACTTTTGGAAAGAATGGTAGAGGGTCATAATAAGCAACTCTTGTTCAATAAAAATTTTAGAGAACATTCTACATCTAAAACGGTATAGTTTTTGAAAAAAAAAACAATTACTTTTCATAGTGTTGGTTGGTTGGACTGTCACAACAAACAACTTTCGTTAAAAGGTTTTCAAATGAAGTTAACTTTAACGCCAATAAATTTCCGGACAACGACGACGATGGAGAGATAGCCACTTTCCAGACCTACAGCTAAGGTTCGATGATAATCGAAATAAAGCGCGAAATATATTAAGTTAACTAGCTTAACTAGGCTTACATGTAGCTTGGTTTAACTCATGACAACTTTAAAATATACGATTTATACGGATGACTTAATTTGATTTTAAACATCTTCATAATTGGGCTACCTATGATAAAAACATTTAGAAATATTCAAACTGCAAATAAAGTTTTTATTTACAAATAAGAAATAAATAAAACAGCAATGCACGGTACCCATTGAAATGACACACTAATGACAACAAATGAATAAATAAAAAAATAATTGTAAAACGTAAAATTCAAAAGACATTTCTTCAACCATTTCACATGCATAACTTAGGTAGGCAGGTAACAAATAATTGTTAAATAAATCTGATATGAAACTAGGAATAAAGTGACATACTGATTAATAAAAAAAGAACACAAATACAGTATGCAAAAAGGTAAGCTTTTTATTTGCAATAAAATTCAAGTTGAATAAAAAAGTAAATAATAAGTACGGTGTAAAAAGAGCCGCGCGGTGTGTGCGCGCGTAAGTGTGTAAGCAAACCTTCAACCTCAACCAATTAATTACATTTTAAAGAGAAACCAAACAAAAGATTTAGGAACATAATTGGGAACAAATGAAAATTTAATTCAATTAAATATTTCGTTTTTCCATAAATAGTCTTTGTAAGATTATTAAAATATTCAAGTTAATTAGAACAAATATTTATAGTAATTAACATATTGAAAAAATATAACCTCACCATATTTTTCTTCACCATTACTTCTTGCACAATAGAATCAAACATGGCCGACAGTTGTATGTAAAATTATGCATGTATAACTGATATAATCAACTTATTTTTATCACTTAAACACTAAGATTAATAAAGTTTATATTGCTTAATCAAGTGTATGTGTTTATTTGAACTAAACTTATTTAATTCACAAAATATAACGAGAAATAACTAGCAAACTTCTTCTAAGTCAATGCCTTCCAACAGCAAGTTCTACTCTAGGGTGGACTAGAGTATGTTACATCACCCTAACTCCACAATTCTCCACCAGACAACCATTGAGTCAACCATCCACGTCAACCAATAGTGACGGTTCTCCATTAAAATCCAACCAATCACAGCCATGCTAGCACAAAGGATGGAGGGTTTGTATGATGGGGAAGGGGGGTTTGGAATGATTGGCAAATATACACGGTGTAGAATGGCCTCCACAACCAGCTTCACCCTATACATCATTATACATTTATGTCTTCTGTGAAAATACAAAAATCACTCCATTTTTTTTATTTATTCTGACATAACTTTTTTTTAATTATTACATTTTAATTTATTTTTGTAGTAAAACTTATTTTACTTTTTTAAATTTGTAATGTTCGCATATGCAAAAATCACTTATTTTTTTTATTTATTCTAACATAATTTTTTTTATGATTACATTTTGATTTATTTTTGTAGTAAAACTTATTTTACCTTTTTTAATTTTTAATA
>JARUHE010340637.1:0-10483 GCA_031471125.1 Archaeomysis grebnitzkii | reverse complement strand
TAGAGCGGACTCGAACCGGCGCCAGTGAGATTTGCTGATGCAGCATTAATCTACAGGCAGCGTTCGAATCCACTCGGGCACCATCTCTCATATAATATAATATATATAATAATAATTCATACATTACTGGTTGTTTTGTTTTCGGACGAGCTTTGGTGTGTGACCTGTCATACCTCTATTTGAAGTTTTCTATTTTCATTCTACAGTTTTTCACATTGAATAAAGTTATAGATTCTGATCTGAATAATAATTTTGCTCAAATAAACTAGTACATGACCAAACTCTAAGGGTTTATAGCAGATACATATAAATCATTGCTCTGAATTTAACAAGTATATATAAAAACTTGGTTATTTCAGTAAATTCATAATTAAGAAAACAAATTATTCAAGATATGTGAAATTATTATTGCTTGAACTGTTCAGTTCGTAGGTTACTAGTTTCTTGGCTGTGACAAAGAGCCTCTATAAACCACCGTTGATTGTTTGGGCGGATTTCGAAGTAATGTAGGTT
Organism: Archaeomysis grebnitzkii; assembly: GCA_031471125.1. Lineage (NCBI taxonomy): Eukaryota > Metazoa > Arthropoda > Malacostraca > Mysida > Mysidae > Archaeomysis > Archaeomysis grebnitzkii. The sequence continues at coordinate 9,970 of JARUHE010340637.1, read as the reverse complement.
TTTAAATCTTGGTTAACCACAACTTGGTAGAATTATGAAAAAAAGGAATGTCTTTATATATTTTTTGTGAAGTGAGTTTATTGAAATAATAATTTTTCAAAAATCAGTTAAGCACAAGTTAGTAGAAATATGAAATAATTTGTTTTTTTTTAATTTATATATACATACATAATAGTGATGTTGTTTTCATAACTTTTACTCAGTCACAATCTTAATTTGTTTACGAATTTCCTCGTACTTATTTTTGCAGAGAGTTACAGAAAGTTTTGTTGAACACAGGTTGTTTATTTGACCAATAATATCAAAAATCAATGTTTATGGAGTTATAGCCAGAAAATAAATTCTCTCAAAAATTAATGACCTATTGAAATTTTGCATTTATGTTTATTTATTTCACACGAGATTGTCGTTCATCTATGGCTATTTATTGAATAGAAATAATGTGATGTGCGATTCTAAACAATCTTGTTCAAGTAAACTTTTTGATATGCATATTTATTAAAAATCATCGAACATATTACTGGTTACCATTAAATTAACTAATCTGGTTGAATTTAAACAAAAGTGTTTTTATTTGCTTGTGTAAAGCTTCAATTTATTAACCAAATCTAAAATATGTATAATTGTCTTTTACAGGGGACGTATATTTTTTTCGATTATGAAAATTGGGGCCAGAGGAAAAGAGAGAATTTTATATTTGAATATAGGTATCTTGAAGACAGAGAGCTCAATTAAAAGATTTTTGCATCTTCTTGTTCTAGCAGTTTTGTGTATTGAAAACCAGTTTAAATTTCATGAATTGGCATTGAGGTACACTAAAAGCTCTTTAGCCACTGCTATAAAGACTATAACCAAGAGATGTTGAGTAGAATCTGACCTGTGATGTGAGGGTGTCTTGGTGGGAGCTTTGACTGTCTGTGTGGTGGGTGAGAGGCTAGACTTCCTTCTCAAAATGCCTTCCCTATCCACCTAGCAAGGAGCTCCTGCCTCCACCGCCCTACAGCGATCGTCGCATCGTTGCTTTTGTTGTTGATGTTGGTCGGGTTGTATTGACCCAGCAATTGTTAACTGTTAACCTATGCACAACCATTCTTGCTCTTAATTTATATAGAAGTTGAACATATTTACAGAATCCGATGATTATTTATTTGTAGATTTTTGTGTAAAGAATGAATTTTGTTGAATATAATAGAATTTATTGGTCTTTTGAGACAAGCATATCTATTTAGTTTCAAAACATTATGTAATTATTATTGTAAATTTGAATTAATTAAATTTTAAAATTTGTTTCGATGTACAAAAAAGGATAATTATAAGTAAGCAAATCATAACTTTTAATCTAAGTCTTTTATGAAAGAACATTAAATTTTGAATATTTATCTTTAAATTTTTGGTATCAATTGATTTATTAGTATTCTTTCATTGGTGTCAGTTTTCATTTTAAATTATCAATACGTAATATTTGAATTTCAATATTCAACCACATTAATATTTATATAGAACTTTTCTTTCATTCAGTTAATTTATAATTTTCATAGTTTTTCTTATGTTGGTACGTTATCCTTTTTTTAATATCATAAATATTCATGAAAAAAACATTGTAGAATATTTCTCTTTAATATTTTTTATGAAAAGGTTTTTTTTTGTAATCTTAATGTTGTTAATGTTTGAAACATCATTTGAGTTACTTGTTTAATTGTAAAGAGAATCTATTCTTAACATAAACATAAATTCTTTATATGTATTTTGGCTATTTTTTACAAAAAAATTCATGTTTGATTTCTACTTTAAAAAAAATTGTTAAATATATTCTCTATATAATTAAACTACTGATGCAGGTTTTCCACTTTTTGTTGAAGTTTCCAAAATTTGCATTTCTTTTCAAAATTAGATTTGAATTTCTACAAAACAGCTGAAAATTATTTAGGTTTAAAAATTTATTTTACATTTCAAGTGTTGAGTACTATTTTGTTTAAAAATAATTATAGTCTAAAAGCTATATGTTTAGATAGATTTTAATTCATTTTAGACTGTTATATTTTTTCAATATAACTAATTATATAAATTAAGTTTAATCAAAAATTTTTATTAATAAATAGTTCATGAAATCCTTAATGAATGACAATGTCTTGCCCGGCTTGAATTAATCACAATACAAAGTGGAAAATTTATGTCTCAGTGAATAAATATAACAATAAAACAGTCTCTATATTCGTAAGTTAGATTCTCGTAATCAAATTTGACGAATTGATGTAAAGTTCATAATGACCAAATGTTCAGTTCTGTCATTGGAATAGAAATTGAAGTTTTTGTTATTCAAGAGATGTGAAATCTGAGATGATGTGTATGGTTAAATCATTGTTCTGAAATTTGAAATAACCCTTGCTTGGTCAATGGAGCGTGAAGCAAAGCACTGAATGGTGAACGTAATACTAACATCGCTGACCATTGTTTTGATTATAGTGAGAATGTTGACCCTTTTATGGATTGAACAAAGTTGTTTTCACATTCCCACCTTTGACATTCTCAAAAAATCTTTGAAGCCAATCATACTTTTACATTTCATGTTTCTATACTAACCTTGATTGCATTAATTACTTTTTTACCTAAAATTGTGATTGTTTAAAATATTTTCACATAAGTTTTATTGCAAAAACTGTAAACTCGTCATAATGAAGGAAGTAAACTTTGTGAAATCTTTAAAAAAAATTTAATTCATTCATTGAATCCGATAGATTTTCAGTTTTTCAAACAGCACTCTTTGCCTCCGTAGCTAATGTGCTGTATAATATTCTTTAATAATACAAAATAAAATCATTTTCACACATTTTAGTCCGTCCAAAATTATTTTGAATAATTTTGTTTTGTTCCATTCATCATGCACAGACTTCATTGAAATGTGTTTGTCAGTTTGTTGAATTAATGTTTCCAGAATTTGTTAAATTGATTCTGGTTTGTTAGTTTCTTTAAGGTATGATGGTAATTATATGTTTAGTTCTGCTTTAGATTAAATTGAACCTCTTTTCAAACTTGTTAAAATTTATGAACTTAACATCAAAGGTTTCATTTTCTTTTTTCTAATATGATTGATGCATATTTCTATAAAAAATAATGTTTATAGTTTCCTCTAATAACAAATTGTTATAAATTTATTCAGAATAATTTATTGTCTTTTGAATAGGATTCATCACTTGAAAAAATGATGAAGTTTCCTAAGCATTGAATGGTCTTGGATATGTCAATACTCTTAGTTTCCAAATGTTTTTATTATTTTGTTGATAAATATTGAATTAGTTGACCACATTGTTTTGATGTTGAACTCACTCAGTTTAGTAATCCAACTTTTACATAAGTTCTGCTGATTAAACTAACCATACATCTGTAGTTTTGTACTAATCAATAAATTCCATTCCTGAAACATATCTCGGCATTTAGGTTAATAATTATTTTATCAAAACTTTATTGTCTCCATTTGTTCTCTTTTTAAAATACATAATCTGGTTAATTTAATTAATTTTTCATAAATTTGATAAATCAGTTAGGCTAAACATTTTATATGCCTGGAACAATTTTTTTAACAATGAGTGAGATTTATTTCTTAAAACTAAAGAAAATTAGAGTTTGATAAGCACAAATCTTCTGTTCATGCTACCTGGAATATTTTTGAAGCTTTGGTTTTGTATAGAATGCCAAGACCAAATAAACCATATACCACACAATGCTATTTCATATGTAACAGCAACACAGTATGACAAAGGTGTAGTTTTATTCATTGGATGGCGATTAGGATCAGCTGTGGGGGAAAAATCTGAAAAGTTTTCATTCATTTTGGTTAGATTTTCATGTGATGTAATTTTGGTTGCAAGTATTATTTACCTTGAAACGTAAAACAATTTTTGCTCTACATTCATTCATGTAAATGCATTAATTAACGTAACATTTGTTCCAGTTTTTTCAACAAAAAAAAAATGTTTTTATGCTTTTGTATTTTGTATGTTTTAACATAAGACCACTTCCAACAAGAAAAGTTTATTTTATGTTTAGTCTTACCATTCAAATTAAGTTTTGCATAGATCACCTAAATTAGTTGTGTATGGTAGCTTTTTGTTTTAAATATTTTTTATTTTAACGAGTAAAAGTTCTATTTTATATTTCCAATATGTTCAAAGGGCTCTCTTATAGAATACTCATAATTTTTAGATTTTCTTTGGAGGTACTAATGGTTGCAGTATGCTTATGTTTTAAAGTTGTGTTCAGTTACGGAAGTATAGATTGTTAAAAGGCAAATAGAGAGAAGAAAAAATTTTAAATTAGGAATTGAAAAATTGTTATTCTTTCTATAATGTCTTAACGTATTTTTTCAAAAACATTGCTACAAATATCAAAACATTGTGGTCATTTGGAAGTCATTCATTTTTGTTTATTTTGTATATGAAAGAGAAAGTTTTTGGTGTACAACAAATCCTGCCTTCAGTATTATTTTCATTATATAATAAATATTTGAATTAATTTCTTTATTGGAAAGTAATTTGATTTATCTTGTTAATCAATGTGTTGTAAATGGCCATGAGAACAATTTGGCTTTATTTTTAAAGCTTTCAACAAAATCTGAATTATTTTAAGTATTCTACGATGCTTATGTGTCGGTTATAACATGTTGATGCAAGTTCCATTGTAAATTTGTTTCTAGTGGTGATACCCAAGCTCAATCTTTGCTGCAATATATATTTTTAATTGTTAAAATTATTTAGAAAAATTGTATAAAATCAAATGATAAAAAAATATACATTGGATATATTTTACCTCTTTACTAACAATGTTTAAGTACTTAAAACAACATAGAAATATATTTGTTAAATTTCAAATCACTAAAGTCACAAATTTTGAATAATGTAGATCTAGTTTTGTGTTGTCCTATTTCACTTATATATTTTATTTTACTCTGGAGATTTGGTAGTACAATTCTTGTGATAAGTTTTCTTATATCATCGAGGGTGTTTTGTGTCACTGTTTTAAGGAGTAATGTATTATCGGAACAAATTGTCTGCATATGATGCCATTGAAAAGTCTGATGCAGCCTATTCATTTAATATGAAATGTGCAGCTAGTTACCATTAAAAGGATACTGGTGCTTATTATGTTTTAATACAAAATAACGTTTAATAAATTGTACAGAAAAATATTCCAGATTTAGATAATTAATTTATGTATATATATATATGTATATGTATATACACGTTTTATTTGTACATGCCTACATTTATATGTATATATAAAGTAATCTTACAAGTTAATAAGAAACTAGTCTTTGAAGCAATGGCATTAAGGTATTAAAATAATTTTAAAGATTAAGTATTTATATACAGATGGGTAATATTCAAATAAATTTTTGGCAATGCTATATCAGACTTTGACTTGAAACAGTATAACCAAGTGTGTAGGGATTTGTAAATAGTGTACAGTCATTGTAGGCTTTTTATACAGTGTAAATGATATTTTTATACTGTCCCCTGCCATTCCTAAAGGAAAAATAATCATATGAGACAATTTAAATTTGTTCAATTATTGTTTAGTGGAGAGGTATTTAAATTATATATATATGATCAAATAATGTTACAATTCATCAGTTCATAATGTTTGTGTTTTTCATAAATGTGAAATCAACAAAACTTTTTAAACATTGTTAAACACTTTCATTATAAATTGGAAAATAATTTTTAGCATCATAAGTGCATGAAATAATTAGATTTCATAATTGAACAAAGCTAGTTAGAATTCTTTAAAAATCATCTTTCATCAGTCATGTATTTCATATCATACATATTTTGAAATTTCTAGTTAGTAAATTTACTTAAAAGTATACTGATGAGCTTTGTTTATTATTAAATCTTAGTTATTTCTGCATAGCTTTAACAATATCTTTTATTTTATTAATACATTATTTATAGTTCATGTAGTCCTTTAAAAAAGCATATTTGGTTGTGATATGGTCTTATAATGCTGAGGTCAATAGCCCATTTGGGTTGAAAACAACAAAGGTGTTTATAAAAAGTGATAATAAAATACACTTAATGTGATCTGGCTTTCTTTATCCATTTCAACTTTTAATTTTGTCTTGTACATTGGGCTGTCCATATTTTTCCTACTTCGTGTTCAACTTGGCAGCTTTCTTGATGTATAATCATTTCAATTTTGTAAAAATGATTGATGTGTTGTAAAAATACATGCAAAAATAATGGGTTAAATATTTTTTTAATGATTATGAAAATTATGGCCCAAATTTATCAAAATCTTGCTGTCTTGTATATTATTTTTGTTTGTTTCCTATTTTAACAATTTGCGCGTATAAGATAAACAACGTTGTATAAATTGGTGAAAGGAGAATTTATGATTCTCATTTTGTTCATTACAAAAAAATGTTATGTTTTGGGTGTGAGAATATTGACATTTCGATCACCAGCCATAGACTAGCCAACAATGCGGCTGGCTATGAAACATTAAGCCAACACTCGCTTGCTTCTCTTAAGATGACACACCTCGTTCTTTAGAAAAAAAAGCCATTCAATGAAGTTGAAATTTTTGTACTGCCGTGTCTTGAAGTAGCAGCTGACCTTATACATGTAGGGAAAGATGCAGTGAAGAAAGTGAAGCAGATTCCGTTTTCTGATACTACAATAAGTCGTTGGTTTGTGATGTTAGCAGATGACCTAAAGGAACAGTTTGTTAAAAAATTGCATCTAGCCGCTTCGTTTGGCATTTAACTGGATGAAATCACAGACAGGGGAAGAAACACAGCTGATTGTTTACTGTCTGTTTCCAGACTTAGAAGAGAAAACCATTGTTGAACATTATTTGTGCTGCCTCCAACTGGGCGTAGAAACAACAGTACACAACATTTTTCAGAAACTTCATGATTTCATTATTAAAGAGGGTGTTGACTGGTCAAAATGCAAGTCTGATACTACTGATGGTGCAAAAGCTATATATGGTTGGTGCAATCAGTGGCGTTGTAAAGAAAATCCATGGCTTAGTAACAACAGATTGATGCATGGGAACGAATTAATCGTGCATTCTGATATTTATCTTAGCCATGGCTTCAACTGGGCAAAATTTGACCCATTTAATTTACCGTACTTTCAAGGACTAAAACAAACATGCTGTTATTTTTCAATAGACCTATGTAGGTCTTGAAAGTACGGTAAATTAAATGGGTCAAATTTTGCCTCGCTGAACCATGGCTAAGATAAATATTGGAATGCACGATTGTTTCGTTCCTATGCGTCAACCTGTTGTTATTAAGCTATGGGTATGCTCATGGCTTAATAACAACAGGTTGACGCATCGGAACGAAATAATCGTGCAATCTTATATTTATCTAAACCATGGCTTCAAAGGGGGAGAATTTGACCCATTTAATGTACCGTACTTTCAAGGACTAAAACAAACATGTTATTTTTCAATAGACCTATGTAAGATGGAAACCTAAATGCTTCCCAAACTTATTTTCCTCATTACATGAATAAACACTGCAAATTACCATCTTTAGCAGTTTGAGCTAATAAATAAGAGACATGTTTTGTTTTGGTTTTGAAAATATGGTATATTATATGGGTCAAATTTTGCCCCGTTGAAGCAATGGCTAAGATAAATATCAGAATGCACGACTATTTCGTTACTATGCGTCAACCTATTGTTATTAAACCATGTTATTGTCTAACACCGACGACGAGGACGACGACATCGGAATTGCTACGCCCATGTAGAGCTTCGCTACGCACGCTCAGCAAAAATGAAATGATTTTACAAAAAAATCTCCACAACAACAAAAAATTGTGAATTAAGTATTTAATAAAAATATGTGAAGCCAAAAGAAATTATCAATGTCTTTAAATGATAATTTAAAAAAATGTTAAATAAATAGAAAAAATGGATTTGTTTAAAACTTGAGCGAAATTTATTTGATTGAAAATATCCACCTTCACTCCAAAAATCATTAGTAATAGACTGTATAACAGTTTAACAATAGTTGAGCATAGCATATTACTGTATACAAGTATATGTTCCTCCGGACATTATCTATATGAAATACTATTTTGTTTCAATCTGGATTTTTAAATTTATGTACTTATGTAATTCATTTCAAATCATAAAAGTTGCAATTTTATTATAATCCTTTATTTCGTTGTATTATGTTTGAGAACACTACAATCTTAATATAACACATACCATTATTAATGAAAAAGATAATGTATGTATAAGAATCAAGCTATAAATAAAATTTAAGATTCAGAAAAAAAAACTAGAAATAATTAAAAATACCACAGCAGCATTCAAAGCTGAATTTAAAATAGTCTGCCAAAGCCGAAACTCAAGTGCCGATGCTTCGGCACACCTTTAGTTTTTGACTATAACTTTTTTAAGGTTGGTTTTCAAAGAAAAATACTCATGGTAATTTTGATTGGATGGTCATAATGAAAAACTTTTCTTCAAAAAATTTTTTTGTAACTTTTCAAATAAAAAAAATTAAACTTTTGCTCAGAATTTTTCCGAGTAAAAAATTGAGGGTTTTTTGCTTATAACTCCGTAAATATTCATTTTTGAAAAAAAATAATTATAACAATATTGTCTGGAAAATTAAGATAAACAACTTTTGTTTATGGAAGTTCTCTGTAACTCTTGAAATAAAGTTGTTTAACACTAACTGATTTTCAGGTGCAGACGACGAGGACAACCACGACGACGGAAAAATAAAACCTATATAGAGCATTTTCCTATTTCCTAAAAATAAACAAATTATTAAAAAATAAAAACTTGAACCTTTTATTGAATATCCGGACGACGACGACGGAAAAGTAACACCTATGTCTTAACTTCGTTTCACTTCCTCAACAAAAATGATAACACCGACATCGGAAATGCTACTTTATTTAGAGTTCAACAAAACAATTTATTACAATTCACCAGGTTCAGTAAGCCCATGTTAGTTAATTTTCCACAAATTATATGATAATCATAGCAAACGACATAGGCTATTAATTTACTATTACTTCAGCATTAGTGTTTTTATGAAAATGATCGTATAGTTTAATGTAAATTAATAGTTATGTACGCAATTAATCGAACTGTATTGTATATAAAATAATAAAATAGCACAGGCCTATAAATGTCTTTTAATTTACAGAAGTGGTAATTAATAATGTGAGCTATTTTGTGTAACTTGAATTAAATATTGGTCGACTTTTTTATATTAGGTGATATCATTTTTAGGTGGTTCAGACATCTTGAAAATAGTTGAGGCGTAAAAATATTTAATTCTGAAATTGAACAAAGTAAAATTTGGATTTTTGTTAATTTTGAAGAAAATTAAACTTTAGTAAATTAATGATGTGTAGGTCGCATGGCAGACCGCTTCATCTTTGTAATGTACAAAGCCTCTAATTGTTTTAAATTCTGACAAGCCGAGTTTAATATTTCAAAATGTTTGAAGTTGATGTTATGACCAGTGGTGGTTTCATGGTCCCTGATGGTGGGGATATATATGATGGTGAGGATATAGGAAATTTTGTTCTGGGTGAAATACCTTTATGCCCAGCGTATCGACAATAAAATTGGCGTGTTGTACTGCCAACATATTGTTCTTCGCAGAACAATAATAACAATATACGATAGTTGAGCGTAAGGATAATGGAAGGATTTCTTTATGGTTAAAAATTGATTTTATAGAAATAGAGTTCGTAAATATGAATTTATATTAAGTTTTATCGTGATAATAATAATAATAATAACAATATTATTGCCTACGTATGGAAAAGACAAATAGTTTGTTTATGTACTGTTTGAATAGGCGAATTTTGTGAATATATATTATTTAGAAAGTTTTTTATTATTTTCTCATAGTATATATACATATATATTAATTAAAAAAGAAAAATTATGGTCCTCCATCACTTTTAACAGTGCTTGCATCAAT
>JARUHE010340617.1:0-10484 GCA_031471125.1 Archaeomysis grebnitzkii | reverse complement strand
TATGGTGACACGTTTATGGTGACAGGTTTATGGTGAATATTTTATGGTGACATATGTATGGTGACATTTTTATGGTGACATATTTATGGTGACCCTTTTATGGTGATATATTTATGGTGACATATTTATGGTGACATTTTTATGTTAACATGTTTTACATTTTTGGTCACGCATTTCGAGTTCTGTAATTAAAATTACAATTACCATTTAAAAATAGTCTCTCAGTCGTGCTCAGAAATCATATTTGCTTATCAATGTTTGTTTTGCAATGACCAGCATGTCGGAAGTACCAAACGGCAGCTTTGATGTATAATGTCCGAGCATGAAGGTGTGTAGGTACCTACAGGTCGTCCCTTAAGTAATCCGATGCCACAATATCACGTTTTACCAAACAATAATAATACACAGTTAATTATAAATAAAATAATTATAACGATTTATTATAAATAAAATAATTATAATGATTACTTATAAATGAAATAATTATAATGATTAATTATAAATAAAACAATAATAATACACAGGTAAATAGTTTCAAGATTGTACACCCTTCAACGAATCTAAAACATGATGTCCCAAAAGATATACTCACTCTTTGACTTAAATTAAATTCAGGAAAATAAGTTGTAGAAAATATTATGTATTATCATTTAGAATTATTTAACGTTCTCTCAAATAGTAAGTTAATTTTTTTGGGACATCCTGTAGAGTTAATCTTTTTGGGACATCCTGTAGAATTAAGATTATTAAAACTACTTTACATTCTGTAAATAAAACTGAAACTTAAAAGGACTTACCAACCTCTGTTCATTTTAATAAATAAATAAATAAATAAATAAATAAATAAATAAATAAAACTGAAACTTAACAAGGACTTACCAACCTCTGTTCATTTTTTTCTCACTAAGGTTTATGAACGATGGATTGATGGATTTTTTTGTGTTTGAGAATATATTTACAGTTTTAACGACTTTTTATTTTTATTTTCTATTTTTTTAAGAAATTTATTATTCAAAAAATATTTATTTTTCGTTTTTTCCGCAGAACCACTTTCAAGACACTCCATTTTAAGGATTTTTTGCCAATCAATCAATTCCTATTTTTCGTAGTTTTAATTTTTCGTAATTTCTCTTTCATCTTTTTTTGCCAAATTTTTCGACCAGGTGATAAAGTTCTTTTTCATAAAAATAAAAGAATCAAATTTATTCTGTGGTTGACATATTTGATGATTTTTTTGCAAAAATACTTGATGAATTTTTTTGGCAAAATACTTGATGAATTTTTTGGCAAAGTATTTGATCAACTCCTTTGTAAAACTTCTCACAATATCAAAGTGCAGTTCTGGCAGGTTATTCAAAAATCTTTTATAGTCTTAATATTTTATTTTACAATATGTTTTATATATTCATATTTAAATATACAATATATAATATACAATACATATACAATATATAATATACAATAAATATATAGTACATAATATACAATAAATATATACTATATAATATACAATAACTATAAATATTTAATAAATATAAATCTATAAAAAAAAACTAGTAAATATAAATCTATAAAAAAATTATAATAAATATAAATCTATAAAAATAACTAATAAATATAAATCTATAAAAATAAATAATAAATATAAATCTATTAAAAAATATATGACAAATATAAATAAATAATAAATAAAAATCTATAAAAAAATATAATAAATATAAATCTATAAAAACTGCTTAGTAAATATAAAATAAAACCAATTATAATGTTTCCTATCTCAAGGTTTACATTTTTCACAATTTGTATTCGCACAAAAAAATTTGAATAAATTCAGGAAATGATTAAAATTATTCGTTGTTGTGGTGAAATTGAACAAAAAATCAATTTAAAGTTTACACTTCAATGGATTAAAATATTTTTTTTAGAACTTTTCTCGTTATTTTCACTCTCTATGTCTCTCTTTTCCTTGCTGAGGAGAGCGGGGTTAGAATGAACATATGTTTTTGTTTTTAAACAAAGATTTTTTAATAGACCACTCCATAATAATTTATTTAGTTTACCTCCAAGAGCGAAGCTTTGACATTTTCTTCAATGTTAATATACTCTGAGTGGAGATAATATGCTCAGGAACCGAGTTCGCCAAGACAATCAAATTATATAGTGCACTTCTCCTCATTGTATACAGTCTTGCATAGGGAACTCTAAGGCTAACAGTTTGTATACCATAGCCATGATGGGAAAGATGCTCAGACAGAAACTTCAGGAAATAGTTATCTGGGAGCCTGTATAAAAAACAGTGTAAGAGTTTAAGTAACGCCAGCTTACAAAAATCTTCAAGTTTAAGAATTACGAAGTTTTTTGTACATATCGTCTGTAGGCATCAGGGGGATATGATTTCTATCAAACTATACTTTAAGAAAAATAGCTTCAGATCTTTTTTTCTTAGCTGCCACAAGCATTTTTGTTTTTGATTTACTGTCAACACAAGTTATTTTAATAATAATAATTATAATAATAACAAATGTGTACTATTTATAATAATAATAATAATAATAAAAATGAAAATAATAATAATACTAATAATAATAACAATAATAACAGAATGTGTACTACAGTAATGGTAATATTTATAACAATAATAAAAAACAACAATTAATAAGATAAACAAAGAATTTTCAGCGACACTTTTTGAAAAGGTCATTATGGAGACTTAGTAAGAAATGTATCGTGTTTTACACTCTTTTAAGGTCAATGAAGACACTTTTCATGCAAAATTTTAGCAACGTTTTAGCAAAGTTTTAGCACTGAATGTTTCGATAACTTGAGCACGAGTCACATTAATTATAAATTAGCAAGAGTATCTAACATCTTGCACTTTAGTGTATACCTTTTGTATCTGATTTTGAGTAGATATCTCCTATGCCGCGCTCGGTACAATGCAATCTATATTTGCCATTTCATCTTATATTGCAAATTAAATGAAGAACATGATTTATTGTGTGACGAAATATAGCTTTATTTGTTGATAAAAAACAATACAAATAACAGTATAACAAAACTTCCTTTAAACAATTGTTTTCAAAACTAATGTGAAATACAAACCGACAAGTGTCTGTGTGCCGCACACTATTGATAATAGTTATCAAGAAACTGCAAATAGCAAAACTGTAATGATAATAATCCTGATATTATAATGTACGAATGATTTTACTATCATATAATATATTAACTACATTAATTAATATTATTCATTGTGATGAATGAATATTATAGTGTAAATTAAACTTCTTAACGCCTAAGTTATAATTACCCTAAGGTCTACAACCCCATGAAGTTTGCATTGGAAATAACCCTACACTCGTCACTATTTTATCCCTACAGGCGTTAAAGAGTTAAATGTTTAACTTTTAATTTATTAACTCGTAATACCTTTGTGAGCTATAACACATAAATGAAATATGAATTATATTTTCTTGTTTACAATTCATAAATATAAACTAAATTATATTTTTCTTGTTTACAATTCGTAAATGAAAATTTGTAGGATCTGGTTTACTATTAAATTTTAGAATTTCTCATTACACTGGTCTGCGAAGTTTCAAAGGTTAAGCATCTGATAAATGATTCTAGGGTAATTTGCTATGCAGAATCCAAAATTCACACTCATTTTGTTCAATCTGGTCACGTTTTTGAGATACGATGCGGTAAAAATGGTTGTTTCCTGAAGTACACGTCAATACATTTTCAGTTTCCGTTTCGGTTTCAGTTTCCTGAAAGTACAGAAAAACATCATTAGGTTTCAGTATTTGTTTCGGGGTGCTACAGTATCATTTTTAGGCCGAAAAAAACTTGGAATAGGCTACCTGCAGCCAAAAGTCGCACTTCTAATATCTCAAAAACTAGACCTGATCCAAGGAAACGGATGGCATTTTTGGATTCAGCGCACCAAAAAAACCTATAAACCAGTTAAAAAACCTTCAACCTTTGAATAAAGAATTTTAAACGCCAGTCAGTATAATAATTGATAGTGGGAATGTAAAATTGCGAAGATTTGACCAGACCAACAATGTTTTAGTAATATTTCCGTCGATTTTCTTTTGCAATGAATTGTATGAAGGATTGTGACTTGTTCCTCAAATCAATCATCATATTTAAAACGTAACTTTCGTCTAGATTTAAATTAAATTATTTACTTATATTTAGCTTTATTATTTTGAAGCAACTGAAAGATTTAGTTTAGACCTCGAATTTATTAATTTATGTAATAAATTTGAATTAATATCCTATAAATGACTCAATGAATGGGGTCAAATTTAAAATGAACATCTTTAATGCTTCCTCTTGTACATCATCATCATCCTCATCATCATCACCATTACCACCATTATCATCATCATCATCATCATCACCATTACCACCATTATCATCATCATCATCATTAACATTAACATTAAATTAACATTAACAGTATTACCATCATTATTATCATTATTATCATTATCACCATCATTATTAATATTATCACTACCATTATTAATATTATCACCATCATTATTAATATTATCACAATCATTATCACTACCATTATTAATATTATCACCACCATTATTAATATTATCACTATCATTATTAATATTATCACCATCATTATTAATATTATCACAATCATTATCAAAACAAGTATTAATATTATCACTATCATTATTAATATTATCACCATCATTATTAATATTATCACCATCATTATCACCACCAGTATTAATATTATCACCATCATTATCACCACCAGTATTAATATTATCACCATCGTTATTAATATTAGCACCATCATTGTTAATATTACCATCATCATCATCATCACCATCATTATCACCATCATTATTAATATTATCACCATAATTATCACCATCATTATTAATATTATCACCATCATCATTATCAACTAATCACTGAGCTAAGCATTAAATTAACCATTCAAATACCCAATAAACTAACCATTCGAACAATCATTAAATTAACCATTTAATTAACCATTTAAATAACCATTCAACTAACCATTAAACCATGAACTGAATTATTTAAGTAACCATTCAGTTAATCATTCAGCTTACCATTAAGTTAGATATGCATTTAACCATTGTACTAATAATTAAATTAATAATCAAATTAACCATTACATTAATCGTTCGAGTATTCATTCAACTAACCATTAAATTAATCACTGAACTAACCAGACAACTAACCATTAAATTAACCATTCAACTAACCATTTAACTAACCATTAAATTAACCATTCACCTAATCATTAAATTATCCATTAAATTAACCATTCAACTAACCATTCAACTAACCATTAAATTAACCATTCAACTAGCCATTAAATTAACCATTCAACTAACTATTTAACTAACCATCAAATTAACCATTCAACTAACCATTAAACAAACCATCAAATTAACCATTCAACTAACCATTAAATTAACCATTCAATTAACCATTAAATTAACCATCAAATTAACCATTAAACTAACCATCCAACTAACCATCAAATTAACCATTAAACTAACCATTCAACTAACCATCAAATTAGCCATTCAACCAACCATTAAATTAACCATCAAATTAACCATTAAACTAACCATTCAACTAACCATTAAATTAACCATTCAACTAACCATCAAATTAACCATTAAACTAACCATTCAACTAACCATCAAATTAACCATTAAACTAACCATCCAACTAACCATCAAATTAACCATTCAACTAACCATCCAATTAACCATTAAACTAACCATCCAACTTAACCATCAAATTAACCATTCAACTAACCATTCAACTAACCATCCAATTAACCACTGAAACAAACTAAACATTAACGAAGGGCCTGGACAAGCACGGCAGCAGTGAGATGTCCCAGACCATCTGTCCGTCCGATGCCATCCATCTGGCACTGAGTTTGATGACGTCACTCGACTTTGTCTAAATTGCATCCAGACATTCATTTAATGTTGACATTGTCGAGAATGTAAATGCCGTAAAATAATTTTTTTTTTAAATTTGTTTCAATGTTGACATTGTCGAGAATGTAAATACCGTAAAATCATTTTTTTTAAATAGTTTCACATAGCATAAAAACAATCAATGGATTTTTTTTACTACACAACGGAATTATTAATATATTTTAGTCCTTAATCCAAAAATCCGTCAGACATCATAGTTTTAAAAAAACGAATTTAAATCAAGTTTGTAGAATCTCAATTGAAATAATTACGTAAAACAAAACACATTCACTGGCCAAGGGATGTTTCTCATAAAATAGCAGCTGTATCCTTTCTCACTGGCATTGCATTATGAATTAATATATTTATTAAAGCTTAAATGAACACACAATTCAAGTGTCTTTAATAATTAAAATCATTATTAACTAATTTAATAACTATATTTATCTTCACGTTTGATTGTCATTGCAACGTAATTTTTCGCAAACTATTGTACGTTTTGTTGATAAACTCTTTTACTATTGTACGTCGTGCTGCCAAACTCGTAAACTATTGTACGTCGTGCTGATAAGCTCGTAAGCTATTGTACGTTGTGTTGATAAACTCGTAAACTATTGTACGTTGTGCTGCCAAACTCGTAAACTATTGTACGTTGTGTTGATAAACTCGTAAACTATTGTACGTTGTGTTGATAAACTCGTAAGCTATTGTACGTTGTGTTGATAAACTCGTAAACTATTGTACGTTGTGTTGATAAACTTGTAAACTTTTGTACGTTGTGCTGATAAACTCGTAAGCTATTGAACGTTGTGTTGATAAACTCGTAAGCTATTGTACGTTGTGTTGATAAACTCGTAAGCTATTGTACGTCGTGCTGACAAACTCGTAAACTATTGTACGTTGTGTTGATAAACTCGTAAACTATTGTACGTTGTGTTGATAAACTCGTATACAATTTTAAGCTCTCATTATAAATTCATTATCTTTACAATAGAAATGTTTCTCATCAACATCAAATACATCTTAATTTAAACTTGAAATTTTCAAGATACTAATCAACAAAACCTTAATGAAGCTTTTGTTTCATAACGTTCAATAATAAAACATATGTATGTCAGAAAATATATTGTAGGTATGAAAAAAAGACTGCCAATGAAACACCTTTATACTGCTTTATTAAAAATTAAAGATTAAATGTTTTTTAATATTTTCAAGTACTAACATTGTTTTCCAATAATGATGTATCACTCTCTGGTGAACACTAGTTTATGATTTTGCGGGCAGTAATGCGAAGGAATTTTTTAACCGGTCCAGGACTGGCTCTTCAAACCACGTTGTTCATGTGGTTTGAAGAGCAAGCCTTGGACGGATGAGAGCAGCAGATTAAAAATTTCCTTCACATTAATGCCTGCAAAGTCATAAAATTGTTTTCAAAAGTCATATTTCCTGAAGTTGTGCTACATTATTAAGGAAAATGATGAATATTAAGAAACAAAACATAAATATCCATAAAATCAAAAATCAAATCTATGAGAGTCATTTGTTTTCACAGCTCAGTTTAAAACGTTGAATGGATGTTTGTAGTTCGTGATGAGTTTCCATTTTTTCTTCAACGGTTTGACACATTTCAAATGTAAGAGTTCGTTAATTTGCATAACAAATAAATTTATGCTAGATTGAATTATGTTTGATAATACCTTGTTATGAACCCTTTAACTGGTTTTAATTAACGACCAATATTTCTCATTTTTGTTCATTTTAGTAAGCTTACAAAAAGTATTTTATAAAGCTTATTAATTCTATGGTTATATTTTAAAAATGTAATAAGCAATAAGTAACACTAAGGTAAAATTTAATTATAAAATTATAAAATATAAAAAATTAGGTTTAAATAATTCATCTGAACATAAATAGTTAAACCTAAATACTGCTCAACACACATATAACATTTAGGTTTAAACAATTCACCTGAGTCTAATTAGTTAAACCAAAACATTGCTTAACACCAATATAAAATTTATAGCTAAATACTTCACTTGAGTAGACTTAGTTAAACCTAAACTTTGCTTAGCATAGATATAAAACTCGGGTTTAAATAATTCACCAGAACATACTTGATTAAACCTAAATACTGGTCAACACACATATAACATTTAGGTTTAAATAATTCACCTGAGTATAATTAGTGAAACCTAAACATTGCTCAACACACATATAACATTTAGGTTTAAATAATTCACCTGAGCAAAATTATATTGGGAATAAAAAAAAATAAAAACCACAAATAAATGTTTATATTTCTTTGTAAGAAGACGTTTATCATTTTTAAAATTTTATCAAAGGTTCTGTTTAATCATTAACCATTTTAATTTCTTTCAATATCATAACATTATCAATGATGAAGACATGTTTTGCAAACTTACACAATCGATTGGACTTTAAATGGTTAAATCATGCTGAGCAGGATGAATTATTTAGGCTTAACGCGAAAGGTTACTTCGTCTTGATTCCATTGAGCAAACGTTTGCATTTGGTGATGTCTCGAAAAACCAACTCACTTGATTACAATTTTTATCTTTTGTATAATTTTCTAAAAATGATTCTTCTATTGTTCTATTTTTTATTCTATTTATTATTTATATATTTATTATTTATTGTTTGTAAAATTTCCTAAAAGTGAGTCTTCATTTTTTATATTTATTGTTTTATTTTATATTTTATTCATTATTTATTTATTTGTTTATTTATTATTTATTGTTTGTATAATTTTATAAAAAATATTTTTTATTTTTTATTTTTATTGTTTTATTTTTATTTTATTTTTTATTCATTTATCTATTATGTTTTGTTTGTATAATTTTATAAACATGATTCTTCATTTCTTATTTATTATTGTTTTATTTTTTATTTTATTCATTATTTATCTATATGTTTATTTATTATTTATTGTTTGTATAATTTTGTAAAATTTGTTCTTCATTTTTTATTGTTTTAATTTTTATTTTATTCATTATTTGTTTATGTATTTGTTTATTATTTATTGTTTGTATACTGTTCTAAAAATGGTTCTTCATTTTTTATTGTTTTAATTTTTTTTTATTCATTATTTGTTTATGTATTTGTTTATTAGTTATTGTTGGTATACTGTTCTAAAAATAGTTCATTTTTTTTTTTAGTTATTATTTTTTTATTTATTGTTTATTGTTTGTATAATTTTCTAAAAATGATTATTCATTTTTTATTTTCATTGATTTTTTTATTTTATTTATTATTTATTTATTGTTCGTTGTTTGTATAATTTTCTAAAAATGATTCTTCATTTTTTTTATTGTATTCATTATTTATTTATTTGATTTTTTATCTATTATTTATTATTATTTATTATTTATTAAAATTTTCTAAAAATGATTCTTCATTTTTTATTTCTATTGTTTTATTTTTATTTTATTCATTATTTATTTATTTTTTTGCTATTTATTGTTTGTATAATTTTCTAAAAAAGATTCTTCATTTTTTATTTGCATTGTTTTTTTTATTCTATTTGTTATTTATTTATTGTTTATTTTTTGTATAATTTTCTAAAAATGTTTCTTCATTTTTTATTTTCATTGTTTTTTTTATATTTTATTTATTCTTTATTTAGTGTTTATTTTTTGTATAATTTTCTAAAAAGGATTCATTTTTTATTTTCATTGTTTTTTTTTATTTGATTTATTATTTATTTATTGTTTATTGTTTGTATAATTTTCTAAAAATAATTCTTCATTTTCTATTTTCATTGTTTTTTTTTATTTTATTTATTATTTATTTATTGTTTATTGTTTGTATAATTTTCTAAAAATGATTCTTCATTTTTTTTCTTGTATTCATTATATATTTATTTTTTTATTTATCTATTATTTATTATTATTTATTATTCATTATAATTTTCTAAAAATGATTCTTCCTTTTTTATTTGTATTATTTTACTTTTTTATTTTATTCATTATTTATTTATTTATTTATTTGCTATTTATTGTTTGTATAATTTTCTCTAAATGATTCTTCATTTCCATCAAAAAGTATGAAAAGACAAAATGTGAACATTTTTATCATTGAAATCGTAGACAACGCTGCAAAGATAAATGTGCAACATTAAAACATTAAAACATGTTTCAGTTTAATTAATCAAATTTATTTAACAATTCAAATCTGTTTCAGCTGACGAAGACTCTTATTTCTTTGGCAGTAGTACAAGGGTCCTGTCGATTGCATTTTTCAATGATTAGTGCATTGCACCATACTCTGAAAAGCAACAAAGGAAAAATATTGCACACAAAATGGCATTGTGCTGTTCGCATACACTTGTGTTTAGTATATATTTCAGAACATAGTTTAATTTACACAGGTTCTCAAAGTGTGTGCCCGGGCACACTGGTGCGCCCTAGAAGATATATATGCGTCTTGTGGCATTCTAGAGACATGCGTTTGCACATATATATA
>JARUHE010340606.1:0-10484 GCA_031471125.1 Archaeomysis grebnitzkii | reverse complement strand
ATTTTGATAAACATTTGTAAAAATGTAATATTTGTTTAATATTAAATGAAAAAACTGTTTCGTACGACGCATGTTCGTGAACTGTTAGTGTTTTGTTGAATCTCATTGAGCTGTGTTTGAAAAATCAGCTTCAATAACTGACCTCTGATTGGTGTTGGTGTTGTTGAGGCAGTGGATGAATTGCTTAACAGTTCAACCGTTTCGTGTAACACCGGTGATACATACGTATAATGGCTTACTCTATCTTGTATAACATCAGTGATACAAAACAAGTTAGTTTTTGTTTTGATACATTTATACAGGGAAATATTTGCCTATGTAAGCGTATTAACTTGTTTTGTATCACTGATGTTACATAAGATGGAGTAAGCCATTATACTTATACAAGAAACGCTTATAAAGTGTTAAATGAAAATAAAGAACCTAATATTATACATTGGTGTTGCTAAGGGTTTTTTTGTAAAATCAGTATTTGATTATTAAAATATACATTTTACAAGAGAGTTAAATTCATGGCTAAATGAGATTTTTATTTAAAGGTTTAGAGAAAAGTTTATTCAAAACAAATGAAAAACTGGAGATTCTAAGGTAGAATGCATGAAGGACTTTATTGGCAAACATTTATATTTCTTTAAATAATAAACATTTTATATGTTTTCAAACTTAGCCAATTTATCATCAAAAACATGATTAACCAAGCTTTTTATTTGAAGGTTTAGAGAGAAGCTTAATGGAAACAAATGAAAAAAAAAATAATCTAATAATATTTAGCAATGTATTCAACAATTACCCAATTTTAGAAACATTTTTAACAAACAAATACAACTTTCAATGCGTAGCATTTACTCCTGCTTGTTTAACATTATACTATTGGTGTGCGAAAAAATACGTAAGCTTCTGCGGGAAATAAAATACTTAAATTATTTTTTCACTAATAAGCAGGGTGCTGAATGTAATCATAATATAGCAGGTTGACAAAAACTCGCTAAATGTAGATAGTTTTTTTATCAATAAAAATGGAAATAACTTATTTATTTTGTTTATAGAACTAATATACAGTATGTTTATACAAAATAATGAGGCTTAGTTCAAAAAAATTATATATATTCAAGTTGAAAAACACATAATCTCTCTCCAACAACTTACCTGGAAAATCGTCAGCCTGCTTACAAGTGTAACGTTGTCACAGATTTGAAGTTAAAAAATTCTTGTTAGCATAAATGTTGAACTTAAAATAATTGTTTGATAAAATTGTGTTGTTTATAATTTTGTGATATTTTCAAACTCTGAACAATTCTGAAAAATTTGTGTTAAATTGTGTTCATAAATCAATCGTAAGAATGAGTGATTTTTTTAATTAAAAACAATGTTATTGGTTTGTGTTTTAAAAAAACATATTTTTCAAACATAAAACAATAAAACACCAATTAATCAACTAATAAAACATAAAATACAAAATAATAAAACAAAAAACACAAAATAATAAAATATAAATAATTAAATAATAGAACATAAATAGTTAATTGATTAAACAAAGAATAATATAGTATAAAACATAAAATAAGAAAACACCAAAAAATAAAAAAGTAAACCATAAAATAACAAAAAAAATAATACATAGAATAATAAAAAAAAATTAATAACACATAAGATAATAAAAATAAAATAAGAAATAAATAAGAAATTAATAACCAACTTAGTTTCAAATTCTTAAAAATCTTAGAAATTTGAACATTGACCGTAAAGACATTTCATTAGTCTTATTGTAAGAATATCTTAGAAAGGTTTGCATACATATGCATACAATTTTAGTTGTGGCATACTTTTTATTCCTTGTCATAGTACCCATGGGTCTCAACTTAAAAACCATTCTATTTGGAACATAAAATTCAAAACTAAATAAAAAAATTAATACTTATCAAATAAGTTGCAAGAAACAAAAGCTTATACTGCATTGCTCAATTGTGGTGGTTATTATGAAACTTAAAGCATACATGAACAAAATTCGCGTTTTCTGTTTTACTTATAAACCAGATTGAATAATTTAAAACTGTATATTTTAAGTAATTTTTCAGTTGACGATGACTCTTGGGCTACAGGTCATGCGTACCCCGCCAGAAATGGTCTTGAAACAAACCTAATGTACCAAAAAATGGGATTTTTACGAACTTATAAACCACTA
Source organism: Archaeomysis grebnitzkii (assembly GCA_031471125.1). NCBI lineage: Eukaryota > Metazoa > Arthropoda > Malacostraca > Mysida > Mysidae > Archaeomysis > Archaeomysis grebnitzkii. Next base: position 8,302 of record JARUHE010340606.1, on the reverse strand, counting down.
AATTAAATTTTTTTAAACAACCTTATAAAGTTATTGGCAAAACTAAAAAAATAATTCTAGCCTGACATACTTAATACGAAGGTTTGTTATAAAATATTAATACATGCCTGGTTAATAGTAGGTTTGTTTCAAGTTTGGCGAATGTATGTTTTTAAGGGTTTTTAAAAACTTTAAAATGAAAGAGCTTTTAAGTTCGTAGAGATTCTAAAACAATCCCACTTTTGGAGATACGCTTGGTTTATTTCAAGATAGTTTCTTGGGGAGGAGGTGGACACTTACAAAATTACTTGAAAAGTAAAGAATTCCAACTATATTTCTCACACACATGCATGCACGTACACACCCACACCACGTACACATACATACACAAAATATCTTGTTCACATGCAAAACCTTACAGGATCTGCATAGCGTGAACAATTACCTATTTAATTCCTAGTTAAAAATCAATGTTAACACTTCAGTAGCCAAGCATCCGTTTGTGGGTGGAGTGAGATAAGTCGTCCACGTGTTTTTTTTGTGAATTTTTTTTCACGTTTTTTCCAAAGTATATGTGTTTTTATAGCACCGCTCTGCTTTCCTGCTTATCTTTCGGATGGTGACCGCCTGGCATCGTTTCTGCTTTCCTGCTTATTTCTCGAATGGTGACCGCTTAGCAACGCCAGATGACGCTGAAATTCATGTAGCTTCTGCTTCGTGCAGCCATCTTTGCTCAATTGAAGACTAATTCCAACTAACAAATGATGCCTTGAATGATGTGCAATCATGTGTATGTTAGTCGGAGCGGTCGATAAATAGAATGGCTTCACGTTGCATGGCATTGCTATATTCCATTATGGGAAACATCTTATTGATATGAATTTTATTTGGTTCACAATTAGTATCCATGAAAATAATAAACATTATTGATAAATAATGGAAAACTGTTATTAGTATAACTATTATAACCAATAATTATTGGTTATATAATTATAATAGTTATATAGTTATATAATAGTTATAGTTGTATAATTATAATTATATTTTATTAGTATAAAACTATAAGTAAACACTAATTTTAAATTATTTATTAGGTTGCTTTAGAATTGTTATTGGTGTTCAATCGTTAACATATTTAGCATATGATGAGGGAAATAAAATATTTTGAAATGTTTATTTTATTTTAATGATACTTGATAATTATATAACAGGAAGTCCCTTACAGTATATAAATAAGTTGGAATAAACCGACAATTGCCAAACAGTATTTCACATTAGTTTTAATAATATCTTCTTTCTATTTTTAGGGGTTTTAATGTGCTGTAGTTTTTTCTTGTTTGTTATCAACCAATTAAACTATAATTAATCACGAAATAAAACAGAATCTTTGTTTTGTTCCTAATACAAGATGAATTGATAAGTTTAGATTAAATCTAACTGAGATTAGAATAAAATTTAGTCAAAACAGACAAAAACATCCATCGCTAACATTATGCTAGAAACCCTTCTGGGTTGATCTCATTCGGCAAAAACATATAACTTTGGTGTACTTTTTTATGAAATACAACTTTCAGAAAAACATTCCCATATATTGGATACAAAATTTATATATAAAATTATTTTTTAAAAAGTGTATTTTTAATTCGCCAATTGTCTGTTTACTTTAACTTATACGTTCTCTCTTTGATTAGAATATTTCAAAATAAATATCAATCCTATAGAGTTAAAGTTGTTTTCAATCTTAACTTTAACTTGTTTGAGTCAGACATTAAAAGACCAATTTATACCTTAGAGAAAATATGATAATTTAGATTTACTTTTGTCAAAACTGCTCTCCTCTTCACTAATTAATCTTAGAAGTAATTTTTGTGGCTTACAAAATATTACAAAGTTTTTTTTCATAATTATATTGCAATTTGTACATATCTAAGCATCCATAAATTTGCCTCATAAACAAATAAACAAACTTCAAGAACTACAAAATTTTTCTGCCTGGTTACTCACAAATTCCCAAAAACTCTCGCATATAACTCCTATACTTGAGCAACTGCATCGGCTGCCTGTTAGGAAACACACTCTGTATAAGGTGATCATTTTAACATACAAGTTCCTTCATGACATGAGTCTATCCTATCTTAGTGATAATATTGAAAGGTATGTTTAAAACCAGAACTCTAGATTTCAGAACAACTTCACCCTAAATGTCCCAAGGCTAGAAACCAACTTTGGGAAGAGTTCTTTCTTTTACTCAGCAAATAAACTGAGGAAACCACTTCCTGAAACCCTGATGTGTACTACCTCCTTTCCGTTTTTAAAAAAACAGTTAAAACATATCTGTTTAAACTGTTTTATTCAAAGTTGATTTTAGTTGATTTAGTTGTTCAAAGAGTATTATGATTTTAAAATGTTGAAGCTATATACAATTTTTGAATTGTTATTATTATTATTATTATAAGTGTGTGGGGAGGGGATTGCCTGTGTGTGTTTCATAAAACGATTTTAATAAAAAGAAAACTTTTGAACATATCACCAGATCGCCATGGGTTTCAAACTGATGTTGATAGCCTTGCTGGTCGGCGCTCTCGATGCTCACACGGTTGAATTTATGGAAGATTGCTTCGCCATCCCGATGATGGCAAACCTGGAGATAGAACGGGTTAGTTTTTGCATTTTTCGTGTAATTAATTTATCAAATTTATTTTTTTTTATTTTGATATAATAATTCATATTTCGATTTTATTTTTATTATTTTCATTGTAATATTTTATGTTTCAATCATTAGATTACCAACAAAAGTTGGCGCGTGATGTCCCAGTCCGAAACGAAAACAAGTTGCTTCACTTACGGCTTTAACAGAATTCCTGACAGCGACTTTCTTCTTTACGTGAATAAAACGCGCCAAGTTTGGGAGATTAACAACCTGATTGGATCTGCCACAGCCTACACACGTGAAGGAATCATTTCGGTTTCCCCAGAAATTTCAACGCCCGAAAAAATGTCAATTGATTGGGAGTTGCGTAAGTTTAAAAAAAAGATAAAATTAATCATTATTGTTTACTCAGTTTTTATGTTGGTCTTATAGAAGATTGATCACAAACCAGAGGTTGTTCACTATTAATAAAATTATGTAGAATGAAATTCAAAGACACATTTAGGCTAGATTTTTTTTGGATAAAACTATTATTTTACTAAAAATATTTATAATTTAACTTAATTATATAATTTCAATAAATGTCTTATTACCAAAGTTATTTATAAAACATAAAATAAAATGATTTTCAAATATAAACATTAATAACAAAAGGGTAAAATCTAAACGCACAAGCCTTATACTAAAACGGGATTTCAACTTGCACGTTTTTTTTTTATTTAAACGAACTTTCTTGATTTAAATCACATAGACACAGTTATAGGATTTTGATTTGAATCAAGAAAAAGTGCGGTTAAGAATACGTCTTAATTTAATATTGATCAACAGTCGGTTCACAGATATTGGTGCAACAACTTGTTTTATTTGTGACTGCATAATTTTTCATTATGAGGTTTAATCAATTGTTTTTATGTTCCTTTTACTTTCCAGACCCAATTGACAGAGATTTTGTGATTGTTGACACCGATTACGAAACGTTTATGCTCATTTACGAATGTGATGTGAGTATTGGAGTAAAAACTGAGAGTGCAGCCGTTCTTTCTCCAAGCAAAAAGATGGATGCAGATACCTTGCAGGGCGTAAGTATAAATACACATTTACAATAGTTTTATTTTAGCGATAACGTCAATGAAAAATGTTTTTTGGTTTAAATAAAAGTTTGATATATCAATAAATAATTAGAAAAAAAAAAATTAAATATAACAAAGTTGAGAATAATTAGTTATCAAGTTAAGCTTTTTAAAAAAATAGATTGTAAATGATCGATAGTTCTTTCATATTAGTGTTTTTGAAAGAAGACTTTATCAAATAGATTTCATTGATTTGTGATTTCTATGAGGTTTTATAAAAACAGATATTTTGTCCTGTGCATTTTCTTTTGTACATCCTCATCCTTAACCCTCCTACGCCTGAATTATTTTTCCATATTACCATTGTTTTATCTATAATTTGAATTAAATGTTTTGTCCCGGAGAGTGACATACAGCAGTAGAGGGTTAAGACGAGGTTATCAAGGCTTCCACTTTTTGTGAGAAAAAAATAATCTAGAATCTCAAAATAAGTCAACTAGAATAATCTAGATTGTGCAATGGCAACTTAAAAACATAGCAATGGAGCCTTCAATCATGTGTGTTTCATTGTTATTAACTACTTTAAAAACATCCAGATGACAAATTTATCAGCTAAGCTAAGTATAAAAGATCTCGATCTAGCTGAAAAACAGCTAGAGTGCCAGCACTGGAGGTTATCCTCGACTCTTTTTAACTACTGGCTTGTATTTTTATTTCATTTAGGATCTAAAATTTATTTATCTTGATCTTACTTTGACTATCATTTGAAGTGTAATATAGTCGGACCTTACTTTGGATAGAACACGTCATCAATGACTATCGACAGTTATTGATGACTGATGGTAGCGCAACCGCTTGCATGAAAATTTCGGCGACTCTCCCTAGCTTATCTTATTCAACAAAGTTTGGTATTAGCTCACTTTATGGCTGTGAACACATTTGTTTAAAAACAATCACCATAGGCTTAATTTTTCGAAACTAATAAATTATAAAGATAATCTACTGCTTCTTAACGCCTTTAAAAGTTGTTTGGAACAATGAAGACTATTATAATTGTTTTAAAACAATTTTTTCTCCACCAATAAAGTGAACTAATGCCAATTTTGTTGAATGAAATCAACTTGGCGATGTCGCCAAAATTTTCGTCCTAGCAGTTGCGCTACAAGTATTCGTCGATGACTGTCGATATTCATCAGTGACTAGTATTAGTCCGATCAAACGCCACCAATACTGATAAATATGATGTGGTTTTCAAACACTTTCTACTTTTTCCCTTGGCTAGCAACACCACAATACTTCAATAAGTAAAGTTTTTAAGCCTTTAATTAATTTAATCTTTATGATTAAATATTACGAAATCCATTTTAGTTCAAGAATGTATTCCGTGATTTTGGTTTGGATACCAACAACCTCGATGACGTCAACCAAGAAAACTGCAATGATCCAGCATATGACATCACCATGGATGGAGAATCCATGACAGAAAATTTCCAAGGCTTCACCGAAACTGCCTCGAATCTGGCAACCCGAGTAAGTATTTTGCTATACTTTCTTTTAAAGGGAAGGAAAGTCTTGGGCAGGGAATATATGGTTCGATACATGCACAAGTGAGGCAACCCACATTCAAAGAACATAAACTCACCTCACTTGTGCTAGTATCGACATTCGTTTAAATGGATCATGTCTTCAATCACATAGAATGTTTTTCTCTAAATAGGTCATACATATTAATTTATATGTTTGAGCTGTAACACTGAGTGGACTTTCGTTTTTGATCATTTTTAAGTTTTTATTTTATAAAAAATAAATACATTTCACTTAATTGCGAAGTTATTTTGAAATTAAACACTTATAAATAAATTACTAACCTTGGGATCAACGAATGGTGTTCATAACTTTAATAGCCTGATAAGGTTTATACCACACCGACCGCGCCACAAATACGTAAAACGAGCTCGATACGCAGCTCTGGCTCGACGAATCTGCATCCGACCGTAACCATTATTTATATTGTTCCACCCTCCAAGCAAAGTTTGAATAATTTGTTGTGAATGATTGTTGATAATTATTTTTTGGAAAACATCATTGGTGATGTTCAATCTTGATTTTTTGTGTCGTTGGGCTCTAGAAAATGGGTGTTATTTTGGCACACCTTCGTAGTGGACATGCAAGGTTAAATTCTCATTTATTTCGTTTAGGTCTCGTTCCATCTGCCTTCTGTCCTCTATGTCCAGGAATAGAGGAATCAGTTCATCACCTTATTATTGATTGCCCGTCATATGCTCGTGCTCGCAAACAACTTCACTTGAGCATTTCATCTTTAGGGATTAAAGACTTCTCTCTTATAAACCCTGTTATCCGGATGAGGTTTTAAACCTAATATTTAAAGGAAGATATTTAGGGCTTTGGTGACGTACTTGATTGATACAGGAAGGTTTGCTTGGGAAATTTAGGATGTGATATTTTAAATACTGATTGTTTTTTATCTTGTCAGAGTTTTTGCTGATTCAGGTTACTCTCGTTTCCGGCATATATTGCAGTGGTAGGGATGATAGAGAACTGAGGCTCAACATATATGCCTGCGGCCTTTGTTTATCAGTGTGTTTTGAGAATCTCAATGCTTGAAATTTGAAGAATAATCCTTTTTTCAACTGGTCCTCAAAAGAAGAATATATTGAAACTAGAGGTGATCACGTGACATTGAAATTGTCGCCTATCAAAACAGTTTTGGCACCTACCCATAATCGCTATCAGTCCCTATCACTATCAAACACATAAGAACATGTATGTTTTTTAGTGAACATTGGGTTTTTACTTAGAAAAGTGTTTGAAGTATCGGCTGACATATGAGTTATGACATTGGGCGAGTATTTTTCTATTTTAAAGTGTACGTTTGTTTTTGATCGTATTTCAGTTTTCATTTCATAAAAAATAAATATATTTAATATAATTACAAAGTTATTTTGAAATAATACTATAAACAAATTATTAACCTTGTAATGAACGCATGTCAGTAAAATAATCAAATTACTGATAAAGGTTGTAACACACAGTAAATTCACGATTGCATAATAAGGTGCAAAATGGGATGCAAAGTCTAGAAATTTTCGCATATGCATCTGCATCTGAATATAACCATTAATTCCATATTATTTGACTTTTTTAATTGTGTACAGCGCACGAGAGTATATTATAGTTGTGCGTATAAAAATGTTTTTAATTATTATGTTTATCTTGTCTAAGCTTTAAGACAAATTAAAGTGAAATATTTGTGTATTGTTGAAAAAAATCGATTAGCTTTACCATAAATTTATGTAAAGATCAACTTTTTAACATTAACATCATTTTTTCAGGCTCAACAGTTTTTCAGTGGACTTTTCACCTAAAAAGATGGCTTCTAAATTTGTTCATCAAATGTTTATTTGTCACCAAAAACAGTCTTCGCTTTTTATTATTTTATCATCAAATCTTCAGCACCATTTATAATGTTGGCATACAAAATTATGATAGGTAACTGTTTCCTAATTTAACCATATCATACAATTTATAAATATAGATTGTACTTCACTTATTATACCGTCATTGATATTAATAAAACCTTCTTTAACGTGTTTTTCATTTTGTTAGTAAAATAAAATCCCATGTTTTATATATTTTGTTGTGTATTATTATATTGTTAATTAAACACATGTTTAGGGATTACTTTTTTATTGAATTAAAGTTATACCACCAATTTTATTTATTTTATGAAAACCTTTAAAATTCATTCTCGTTTGAGCAGGAAATGTACGTTCTCTTTTAGATAGCTTAAGGGTTTCATTCATTTTTACAAGGACCTTAGAAACATATCTTGCACCATCGGTGTCACAAGTATCTGACATTTTTCAAATCGAAAAATAAGAATAATGAAGTTAGAAATTATTATTTTTTGTTGTAGATTCCATACTGTGAAAATCAATGGTATATTTCCAAGGTATGAAATTTACAACAAAAAATAAGAATTTGTAACTTTATTATTCTTTTTTCTATTTGAAAACGTCAGATACTTGTGCCAACGATGGTATGTAAGAATAATGACTTATCATTGGGTAGTTCATATGCCACTGTTGAGTTAATGTGCATTCACCAGTATACCAAAATATTGTTAATATTCTGTCTTATTATAATTTTTGAACATGCTTCACATATTTATGAATGGTAACTTTCTGGTTTAATATGTTCAATACCAAGATCATAGGTAACCAAACAAAGCTTCATTATGTGTCTGAAAAACCAGCTTCTATTATGGACCTCTGACTGTTCTTATAAGTGTTTTTGGGGTAGCGGATCATTTCAGGACTAACAAAAGTTTGCCACTTTTTCCAAAACATGTTTTTTACAGAAAAGTTTGCAAAAAAGAAAAAAACATCATTCTACACTAGTGTTACTAACAGGGCTGCGGAGTCAGAGTCGGAGCCTTTTTTGGTGGAGTCGGAGTCGGGAAAATTTGTACCGACTCCGACTCCGGCTATGATTATTTATCTAACTAAAACTTATTTATAATCTAAGGCTTACATTGAGTGATCGTAAAGTTTTTTTCTAAATGGTTATAAATTATTGGTAT
>JARUHE010340584.1:0-10485 GCA_031471125.1 Archaeomysis grebnitzkii | reverse complement strand
AAATAAATTGAAAATGCACAATTAATCATTGAAACATTATAAAAAGCATTAAATAATTAACATTTAAGGGTGATGATGTTGAAGTCAATCAGTCTGAATCAGACGATCTTCGTTAACTTACCCTATATATGCAACTAACCTAAAAGCTAATTATTTAGAATAGTTACTTTTGGTGGTTCTCGAAAATATGAATCTTCTATACTGTGGTTCCCTCGGAAACGGGGGTTAAGAAACCCTGCTCTATTGCCGTGTTTTTCTAACCGTTTAGAAAAATTATTATTGGTTAAATCATAGATTAAAGACGTATAGATGCTCAACTCAAGAATTTTTAATAAAGAAATTTAGAACTTGAGTTGCCAGAAACTTCCAGTAAAATGGTCCCAAATACCTTAATATAATGTATTTTTCTAAGCAATTTCAATGTAATTTTTTCTTCTCGGGAAGAATTTTTCCTTTATTAAATCAAATGCTATTTTTTGTATAAAACTTATATAACATCACGTTTAAACGTATGATTTACAATATTGAATATATTTCATTACAAAATGTTGTCTTGTTTTTGATTTATAGGCTTAAAAAACAGAATGTTTTCATTGGCTTCTTTGGGCCCAAACTTATAAGATTGAGTGGTGCATATATACATCTTTAATCTATGGTTAAATGTAGAACAGTAGGTTTGATATAATATATTACACTTACTGGGACAGCAATTCTGTATTTAACAAATAAGGATTTTTCTAAACGGCTAGAAAACGCACTAAATATGCCACACTGCGTTCTCAAAAGGTTTATTCAATCATTAGACTCTCATCCAGCGAATAATGTCTAATATTGCTTACCTCTCCTACCTCCTGAAAGCATGCATCTATCATAGGAGGGGATTGTCAATACTATAATGTCATATTACGGTCAGTATGATGTATCAAAAAATATAACGGAAAACGTAACAAAACTTATTATAACACTTAGAAAACCTCAACATTGGAAATATAAGGAAAATAAAACAAGAATTTGAGACTCAAAAATAAACAAAACTGAAAGAATAGTACTAGAACAATCCAACTCCTGACTATTTTCTGGCCCATTCAATCACTTTGCTATACCTTCAACAATCAAGAATTCCGGAATACTGTTTTCCTGTGGTACAATTGGCGTATAACCAAAATGGGTGTATACAAAAATAATTATACGTATGCAATTTGCCTAAATAAAGAACGCAAACTTGTAAGTATAAAAATGAATAAACTTACAACTCTATTCATTAGGAAAGTTTGAAAAATATGAGCTTTTATCTTACTGAACCCATTTCATGATAGTAGAATACTAAGAGCATCCGGTGGATGTTATTAATGTTTCTCACTTTTCAAATTGTGAGCCAATAGTCAAGTTTGTGATGGTTTACAAGTGACAAAGAAAATGTTGTGAGTAGTTGATGCAAAGTGTTTAAACCAGATTTCAGTGTATTTTCTTATAACTTGTTACATTATAAGTCAGCACAATTAGGGTATATTATAAAAAAAGAAATTTAATAAATAATAAATAATAATAAGCTTAGATTTTTTTGTTAAATGGTAAACTTGGAAAAATGAAAAAAATAAAATGGTAAACCTGAATAAATTTGTAGAAACCAAAATTATATTAAATATATTATATTTTATTGTACTATATAGAGTTATAATAATTATTGATGTGCAATGTAAAGTTAACGTACAAATTATAATGCTTTCATATGCTAAATATATTTGTTTAATTCATTAATCTGCATTACCAACATCAACATCACTAACGACATAAGCATTACCATCCTCATCATCACAATTAATATCAACATAACCATCGATCTACACTAACCTCACTATTACCATTAGCATCAAAATCACCATCTTTGTTATTATCGTTAACATCAACATCATCATCTTCACTATTACCATTAACAAAAACATCACCATCTTTATTATTACCATTAACGTCAAAATCACCATCTTCATTATTATCGTTAACATCAACACAGCCATCTCTATTATTATCTTTAACATCACCATCGTCATCTTCATTATTTTCTTTAACATCAGCATCACCATCGCCATCTTCATTATTACCATTAACATCAATATCAATGTCTTCAGTATTGCCATTAATGCTAACATCACCATCACCATTTTTCTTAGAACCATGAACATCAACATCATCGATTTTATCATTGCCATTAACATCAACATCACCATCCTGCTTAGATCCATTAAAATCAACATTATCTTTATTTAAACCATTAATATAATTATCATCGTCTTCATTATTGATATTAACACAAACAGCGCCTTCTTTATCAGTACCATTAACACCAACATCAACATAATATTTTTTTACAATTAACATTGATTAACATTTTAATTTATTAATCTTTAATTTGTTTTACCATAAACATCAACATCATCATCTTCATTATTGCCAATAACATGAACATCACTGTCTTCATTATTACTAATAACATGAACATCACTGTATCCATTGTTATCGTTAACATCAGCATCGCCACCTTCACTATAACCATTACTATCAACATCACCATCTTCATTATTATCATTAACATCAACATCAACATCATCATCATCATCTTCATTAGTACCACTAACATCATCATCAAATTCCTGGGTATGATAATCACAATTAAATTAATCAATGATTCAAGCAAATTATTAGCGAATGGTATTGCTTAGCATTTAAAAGTGCCTTTTGCCCAAGGCTGGGATATGGTATCGTAGCTTGTTTTACTTACTATATGTATGGTAACATATCTATGGGCATGGTTTTTATACGGTATGGTAATATTTTTGGTATCGTACCATAACTACGGTAGATTCCGTACTATATGCCAGTATGTTTGTGCCATAAGTTTTTATATTGAATTAGCAAAGTCATTTTAAAATACAAGTGTTCAATGGTAGCCCAACAGATGTACACACGTACAGTATCTATTGATATAATCACGTATGTCGTGTACAGCTTAGTGTAGTTCTAGATATTCAGTGAAATAATATCGGTCTTTAAATGTATACTTTTTAGTATGTTTTTACAAATGAATAAGTGTTTTATGAAACAAATTGAGAATAATTAGCCTCACTATATTGTTTAGTGTAAACACATGCACAAAGTTAAAACAGTTTGTGGGAAAAATGTTTTGGTTATATTTATTGAGTGAACTTATTACAACATTTAAGAAGTGTGAACATATTATAAATAAATGAATAAAGTTTTAATGATTTTTTAAAATATCAAATTAAATGTGTGTTGGTTTATAATTTGTTTTATGATATCAATACGAAAGTAATATTGAAGTTATTATAATCAAAATTGGTATTGCCATTTTATTATTTCATAATTTTGTGTGAAACGAAGTTATTTTGAAATTTATGTTAGATTTATTATAGAACGCAATCGAACGCATCGACACTCACTCTGCAAGTCACAATCAACTTTCTTTCTCATTTGATGTAGTAAACAACTTTGAACATGAAATATATGTGGACGTTAGTTAGTTATTCGGTCCCAATGGACCAGGCTATGGATGCAGTTTCAGCTCAATCACCGCCGGAAATACATGTGGAACATTTGGAAATAAAGATCAATTGTTACACTTCGAAAATTGTTAAAAATTGATACGAAAATATGAAGAATGAACAAAAGAATAAACAAACAAGGAGTTCGTATGCAAACAAATGGAAATACAAATTAGTTAACATCAATGCTATTTCAAATTTTTCATTAATAAACAATTTCGTATCATCAAACTTTATTTCAATACAATTCAGTTTCTAGCTGAGCTGAAATGTTTCTTAAAGTGTTTTTGAATTTATAATTTCTTCTTATCATATCTATATACAATTTAGAATTTTGTCGTTGTTGTCGTTGTTGTCGCTGTTGTTGCTGTTGTCGCTGTCGTTGTTGTCATTGTGTTATTGTCGTTGTCGTTGTTGTTGTCGTCTGGACTAAGTTTTTTTGGTATTGAACTACAGCAACGTTTGTTAAGAATAAAATGTAATGTTTTATCGAACATGTGTACAAAGTGAAGTGAAAGTTCTATATGTATGGATCAACATTAGCACAGGTGAGGTAACTCTCATTCAAATAACATAGAGTTGATTTTACTTGTGCTACTGTTGATCCAATATGTAGTTTAGATTTTTGTCGTTGTCATTGTCATTATCGTTGCCCGGACTGAGATTTTTGTTATTCACTTGGAGCAATGTTTTCTTAGAATTATATTTAGTACTTTTAAATTTTATTACTTTCCATTTAAGTTTTTATTTTTATAATTTTTATTTTTTTATGAAATAACTTTTTAATTTTTTTTTAATTTGAAAAACAGATTTTTTTTTCATTTTACAGGAATGTTTACATAGAATAAAATGAAGAACTATATATTCTCAACAGCTTTTACTAAATAAACATTTTACACATATTATTTTTATTTTAAATAATAGCTGTTACTAGAAGTATGTTTTTACAGTTTTAACCAAAATAAAAATTTGGTTCATAACTTTTTATTTTTTGTTTTAAGACAATGCATGTTTACTTAAAATAAAATGAAGAACTATTAATTATCAAAAATTTGAACTGAAATTAAATTTTATAAAAAATATATTTCTTAAACAATATTTTTTATATATATTTTGAAAAATTGAAAACTAAATTTCTTATTTACATGAATGTTTATTTAAAATAAAATAAAGAAATATAATTCTCAACCACTCCAAATCAATAAATTCGTAATTTTTAAAATATGAGCTGCTGTAAGAAGTTTTTTACAGAATTAACTAAAATTAAAATTTGAGTTATAACTTTTGTTTTTGCTTTTAAAAGAATGTTTATTTGAAATAAGTTATAGAACTATTAATTCTCAATAACTTTACTAAATTTTTCTTACACACATTTATATTTTTGAAATAACATCAAGGCTAACCAAAATCAAAAATTCATTTGTAACTTTTTTTATTTTTGATCTTAAAGGAATGTTTAATTAGGACAAAACGAACAACTATCAATCTTCATAAAACTTTACTAAGAAGACATTTTACATAAATTTATATTTTTAGAAATACTAACTTTTGTTATATGTTTTTTTAATCAATTAGTTACTTAGAACAAAATGAAGTACTATTAATCCCCAACAAATTTTATTAAAAAAACCTCTTACACAAATTTATGTTTTTGATGTAATGAAAAAATGATATTTTTTCATTGTTTTACATAATAATAATATAATATAACATTATAATATAATGATAAAATATTATTTTAAATAATAATATAATTATATAACAATAATGTATCATTATAAAATAATAACACTATAGCTTGAGTTCACACACATGAAATAACCTGAAATGTTGCAGCATCAATCTACAAATTAAATTTTGATAAATAACATTTATGAAAAAGTTGAATTTTCTAAATATTTAATGAAATAATAAAAAAAAACATTTCAATGAAAGGCGAATGTTTGGTTTTGGCCAAATTTATTCAAAAAGGAATATTTGACAAATATAAAACAATAATTTATTTCTTTTTCATTTGAATTATTTTGTTTATCTTGAAAATGAAAGACATTTTACATTATTTTTGGTGAAATTCTACCATATGTCATGGAGTTTTTATAAACATTTTTTGTTCAGTTGACATCAACTTTAACATTTTTGTATTCAATACTGTTTTGAATAATTACATTCTCATACTTTACATTTAGTATACAAATGCAGACGTACACTCACACAAACAATCACATACGCATTCACACGTACACGCAAGCACGTACACCCACAAACACAAACACATACGCACTCACACACACACATACATCTAGGCACACACTTGAGCTTATGTTGCTGTGTGTGTAGACATTGCCACAGGATGCATCAATGAAGAACATTGTAAAATGGTTAGATTTCAAATGGATTATAATATCACGGTTGACAAACTAGAACTACTTACGACGTGTTTCCTTATTTCCAGTTTATATATATATATTTTTCGAATTAAAAAACATTATTGAGATAAAAACAAAAAAATCATAGATAAATATTGATTTTCAAACATACAGATTGTTAAGTGAGAATCAAATTTAGTGAAACAAAACAAAACAGAAGAAATACAAAATAGTGAACCAGAATTACAGAGCGACGAGAACATGCTTCGTGAAACATCCATTACGTACACTAGCGTCCCCCAAGAAGAAGGGGAACCATCTGCCATTTCCAGCAGGACCTTTGTTGCAACAAAACCGAGTGCAAACTCTGGTGGGTCAAAAGACTGTTATGTTGCTGGAGTTGCAATCACGGTGGTTGTCATAGTTACAGCTTCATTCGGAGCTGCCCTCACCTTCATGTCCAGTCCATCTCAAATTAGGTTATCAAGCAATGAAAGCCTGAGTCGTGGTGAAGACACTAAACATCAAATGAACCTCACGTCTACATATCCATCACATGCAACTGTGAGTGAAGAAGATTTCACACTAACTACAAACCCAACATATGTAACAGTTGGAGAAAACAACACAAGTGCAACTCACTCGATATCTTCCACCAAAATTAACAGCAGCGAAAACCCCAATAACTTGAGTCAAACAAAAGTAGAAAAAGAAAATGGCGGAGGAATTCTTTCTCTTATATCGGATACTTTTGGATTCGGGTCGGATAAAAATGAAACTAGGTTATCCGCGGCAGAGGCAACTTCAAGTTCTTCAGTTGATGCGGTAAGTTTTGAATGAAATATATATTTTAACTAACAGTACTAATGTATTAATGAAAGAAACTAGCAAAACAAAAATTATGTCGTTCATGAACCACAAAATTAAAAATATTTCTAGAATTGCAGCATATTTTAAAGTTTGAAATAGTTTGATAATATTCACCTTTACACTGTTTTAAATCCGCTTTAATCTATTATTAAAAACTTGCATATAATCAAACTCTACAGGTTGAAAGTTTTTCTCATAAAAATGTTAGTTCTATAAATAAGTTATAAATAAATGTATTTATTAATTACTTAGATATAATAGTTCTTCTTCATATTCTAAACAAACAAATCTGTAAGAGAACAAGTATTCACAACAGTATGTGTGAATCACTTGGTAAGAAGATTTAAGACCTAATTTTTATCTATACTATACGTTATACTTTTATGCGTTCCTATATCTCACGTTATCAATCTGTGCTTGAAAAATCAGTTTCTATAACTGAGCTTGATTGTTTTTGGGATCTTGAGGATATTTGGATGGGGGATAGTTTGTGGACTATAACTAAATTTTGCCATATTTTTTTTAATAATTCAAAAAATAATTTTACAGAAAATTTTGCTTAATGATAATAAAAAACAAAACATTCTACACTACTAAGATTTAAAAAAAATAATTACTTACTTATTAAAACATACATTTTATAAGAAAGTTTAAATTCATTGTTAACCGAGATTTTTTTAAGGTTTGGAGAGAATTTTGTTCAACATAGAAAAATGTTAATATGTTAATATATAAAATGGTGTCCAACAATTACATAAATTTAATTTAAGATTTTAATACCTAACATTTACTCGTGCTTGTTATTATTTAATCCCTTCTGTACGAGATCGAAATTAAGGCATCCATGCTACATTACCAGATTTATTGTTTGGCATTTTTAAATACATTTCCGTCATACTTGGACTTTTTTCATTATTTTTTATGTTTAAAAAAATATATACATAATGAAAGTCTTCTAAACATCATTTACATGTATTGATTATGATTTATTTAGTATTGCTATTGCACTTTTTTTTACTCAAATCAGTAATTATTTAACTAAATTCACTATAATTTAACTCACTAGATAAGGGCATACAATCACTATTTTCATCATCGCTATAATTATCAACTGATGCCATGAAAATGTAAATAATCTGTACAAAAATGTAAAAATGACACAAAATCCATGAATAAAATACTAGCTATGAAGAACTGAAATATATCAGCGGCCAACTAACAATGTTTATCATATAATGCTATTATATAATCGTTGTGCATCATAATAAAATATTATGCTAAGTTGTAATGGAAAATTAAAAATACCGTGGAAACACTTCGGAAATATAAGTAAAGGATACATTTTTGTAAATCAAATGAGTTCATGGCTCATGAGGCTAGGCCATCGTACAGTAACACATAAGGGCTATGGCCCAATACATTAAGCCATCACACAATGTGCCAAATGCAAATGTATGATCAAATTTATTTAAAGTGTTTTTTCAATTTATTTAGTATTAAAAATGTATGTTTATCATTTGTTTTACTATTTAATGACTTGTAATTATTGGTCATCGAATATTACAAAAGCATAATGAAAAATGGGATTTATGGTTAAAATCAGCAAAAACATTATTAAGTTTAATTATATAATTCTAGATACAAAGTATTCTAATTAATAGACTAGATGTCTCAGCATATGGAGCCCCTACGAACGACCATTCCTCGATGTCCGCGTCTTTCACCCCAATGCTCCTAGGTAAATGATTAGAAACATTTGCCAGGCATACAAGGAGCAAGAAGGAGACAAGAAACGGACATACAACGACCGTATTATGAACATCGAAAAGGAACTTTCACACCCTTGGTGTTCTCCACGGCTGGTGCATGGCAAAGAATGTGAAGCTCACCATGAGCGGCGAGCACAACCAATAGCCTCAAATCATCAACTTCGTTAGAACCAGAATCATATTTGTCCTTTCAAAATGATTTTTATCTCTGTAAGAGGAGTCAGAGGTAAACAGGAGTTGAAGCTTGATGCCGTATCTCAAATCCCGTTCAGCCTGATCCCAGAGGATATTAATATTAATTTTATCTGTATTTCTGCAGTGAATGGCGGAGTTTTTTGTTGATTAATAGCTGGGTTTGGTTCTCAAAATTTTTGCTGTTTTTATTTATTTTATTAAAAACATAAACTAATTTGTTATGGTAGCTGAAAGGTTGAAAAACTAAACATTATATTTATCCATGACTTTATGGGCAACACCCTACGTATGATGAAGTTTTGAAAACGTTTACTTCAATTAATAATTCACAAAAAAGGAAATCAATAAAGGATGTTTATTGAAAGAACTAAATAGAGAAAATAAATAAATAAAATACTTGCGAAATAAAAATAACTTAACTTCAAATTGTGTTTTGTATAAAAACCATTGAATTGTGAACAGATCACGTTTTATTATTTCCTAATATGTTTGATGTCATTTCAAATCCATTCTTTGAATTTTAATTTTTTAATATCATTTAAAAGTATTTTTTATTATTTGATATTCTGATTTGATCAACATTTTCATCATTTTTGACTCAATAAAATTCTTTGAATTTGGATTGCTAATTAATTTAATTTAATTTAATTGCTAATTTAATTGTTCAATGTCTCATTCAAAATAATTTAATTATGATGCTTATTCTATTTAATCTGACTGTATATTTTCTAAAAGTAGTTTTTTTAAGTTTACAAAAAAGTGGTATACTGTCATATGGTGTTTCTAAAAATCTAAAAACACTTTCCAACCAAAGTTTTGTTGTTGTTGTTGTCGATCCGCCTTTATCCTCGACATTGACGATGCAGCCGTCACGCTCGTCGGCCAGCAGCCCGCCACCTCCATCGGGTCTGTCCTGTGGGCCTCCGGGATCATGTCCCTACACACACGTGTATGTGTAGTCTTGTGTGTGTGATTGAGACACAATGGGCAGTTAGGTGAGGGGTGTGATTCTGGGCCACTTTTATGTATATAGTTGAGTTGATGGAGGGTTTATTATTCGGAGTTGGGCCAGTGTTCTGGGCATGTTGTGTGAGAGAATTTGTTTAGTTTTGTTTATGTCTAGTGCTGTTTTGCGTAGTACTGTGTTTGGTTGTTTGTTATTGATGTGATTTGTTACTATGTGGGTGTGTGTATGACTTTTTTGTGTTATTTGTTTGTACGGGTGCGGCGTCTTTGTTGGTGGTGTAGTTATTTTTGTTTTTTAATATTTTTTTATTCTTTATGTCTGGGATTGTTTGGTTGTTGTGTGAGGGAGTGGATGTTGGGCAGTTTGTCTTAGTCTTCAGCAAGATGATCAGATTTAAAAAGTCAGCCACCGTCGCCAAGATGTCGAGACATAAAATCTTCTTCTCTCAACTTTACCCAGAGAACGCCGTTTTTAGTCTTCTTGCATCTTAAACCACATTGAGCGAGAAAGCACACCCTGTGACTCTTTACATCAATTTTTTTTTCGATGAACAATTTTGTTTCATAAAAATGACTTTGCAGTGGAAATGAGCTACATCAGTGGCAGAGAAGCACTCATAATGGTTCATTGGTATGAAAACTGTCTTTTTGAGCATTTACATTTCTTTTATGCTATGACATTCTTTTTAAAACTATTCCTTTTGTGTTATTATTTTTGAAGGTTTTCACAAGTATTTTAGGGTGAGTCTAATTTTGGTTTTT
>JARUHE010340573.1:0-10485 GCA_031471125.1 Archaeomysis grebnitzkii | reverse complement strand
TATATTACGTACATATATATATTACTTACATATATATATATATATATATATATAAATATTTATGTATATATTTATCATGCACATGTGGACTACAAATACAACGATGGAAGATGTAGATTAAAAAGAGACAATTTTGATCCAACTTAACTTTGATTAAATGTTAATTGTAAACAAATTTTTGCCACTTGAGTGGTTCTAAGAAAAGCGTTTTTGTCTTCCACGATTTATAACAAATATTTGAAGGGTCGAAAATGGATTTATTTAGAGCCACTAAAAGCAATTTAATTTCTTTTATATTTATATTTCAAGATACAATCTATGTTTGTTGTTCTGAAATGTATATGCATGAATGGTTTGACAGTATGTCGATTTTGTGGAATGTATTTTTTTTGTTATTATAGTTTAAATTTCCTCTACCGATTTACTCACAGAATAATCATCGAATGTTCTTATTAGGATCAATAACCTATAGATGTAGCAGAGACAAACAATGGCTGTTAAAGTTAGAAAAAAAATGTTTTCTAACTTAGGCTACATACTTGAAATGTGAAATATATATTACAACATTTTTTACTTTATATATATACATAATATATATGGATAATATATACCACAAGTGAGGTAAGCTCTATGTTGTTTGAATGTGAGCTACCTAATTTGTGCATATAGTTACAAAAGTATAGAACAGGCTATGCTGTGCCGAAAGAAAACTTGATAGCGTTGGACTATTACATTGTTGTTGTAAAACATAAGTTTTATAATTATCAACAATCAAGCATATCCGGCGAGTCAGTGCTGAGTTGGCTTAAAAATCAACAACACATGAAAATTAAACAAATAAGATTACGTCAGAGTTTATTGTCATGGCGTCATTGTTGTGGGACGTGAGTGACACCAGTGTCTTTATGCAAGCCAAGTGGCAGACAGTGGGTGACTGCCACAGTGTCTTCATGCGAGTCATGTGGCAGACACTGGCTGACTACCACAGTGTTTTCATGTAAACCAAGTGGCAAACACAGGATGACTGCCACAGTACCTTCATGCAAGCCAAGTGGCAAACACTGGGTGATTGCCACACTGTCTTCATGCACTGGATGACGGTGACCGTGTCTTCATGCAAGCTATGTAGCAGACACTAGGCGACTGCAACACTGTCTTCATGCAAGTCATGTGGCAGACACTGGGCGACTGCCACACTGTCTTCATGCAAGTCATTTGGCAGACACTGGGCGACTGCCACACTGTCTTCATGCAAGTCATGTGGCAGACACTGGGCGACTGCCACACTGTCTTCATGCAAGTCATGTGGCAGACACTGGCTGACTGCCGCAATATCTTCATGTAAGCCAAGTGGCAGACATTGGGCGACTACCACAGTGGTACAGGTGTGAGTGTTCTGCAGGTGTTTCCGTGTGAACTTTTTTACAGCTGCTCCAGCATTTCCAACTTTTCTAATGAAGCTAAAATACATTTAATTTTTTTTATATTATTTTGGATGTTTTTAACATTCCCTTAGTTTGTTATAGAATACTTGGTGTCTCTAACATTGTATTTGCTCTTTCTATTTCAGTTTATTTTAGTGTATGTCTTGTGAATTTTGTCAGATATAATATCAAGCAATATATTATAATTTCTATTTCGATGATAAAGAACTGTAATATTAAATAAAAACATCCAACCCTGTTCTGGCTATACAAGGTCTAGGCCATTTTACAACAAATAATGTGATAATTAATCCTACAATTGACAAACTATCAGCCACATAAATACCATAACAATGAAACTCGGTGTATTGGTACAGACATGTACCAGTAATTATTACGTTGGTACGTCTGTGCACCAAGCCATTTGCAATACGTTATTAACTAGACTATGTTTGTATAATAACAGTCTTCAGAAGCTATATTAGATGCTGGTTTTGTTTAAAGTGTTGTATTAAACATAATAACTTTATTTACTAGTTTTATAAATTACAGCAGTTTTTTAGTTTGGATGTCAATGTTTCTGTTTTCAACTTGAAAACCCAAACATTTATTTCTTACCATATAAACAACTACACAAGAAGAGTCTACTGTTGTTGACTATGCTTTAGATATTAAATATGCATAATGAAATACTTAAATATATGTTTAGTTAAATCAGAAGAAATTTTTATAAGCAAATAATTTAATTCAATTTTAAGATTATATGTACAGTATATACATATACATATGTATGTGTGTGTGTATGTATATACATATAAGTCATTAATCTTCAGAACCTAATGTTTCTATATAGGGCTAAAGTATGTGATAAACATACATGAACAAATGTCACTTTTTGTATGCATAAAATACCATCATATTCTTTTAATTTATATATTATTTTAATAGTTTTGTTAAGGAATTTATTTTAGAAAAACATTTAAATACTATTTATGTTTTATTATATAACGTAAATATAATTTACTTAACAATTAAGCAATGTATTAAAAATACAAACATTAAAAAAATTATTTTAGGTAAATAAAATTAAAAAAAACTTAAATTACTTAAGTACAACAATTAGAAAATAACATACAACATAATTCATTTCTTTCGCAATTGCATAAAAGTTTTCATCGTTGGTCTTAAAACCACTTAAAAATATTTTCAATTGTGCAATATAGTTTTTCACCATTACTTAATGCAATTTTATTTTTATCTTTTATTTTATTAAAAGGTAATGCAATTTTATTTTTCATCATTTATTTTATTAAAAGGTAACGCAATTTTATTTTTCATCATTTATAATATTATAAAGGAATGCAATTTTATTTTTCATCATTTATATTATTATAAAGGAATGCAATTTTATTTTTCATCATTTATATCATTATAAAGGAATGCAATTTTATTTTTCATCATTTATATTGTTATAAAGGAATGCAATTTTATTTGTCATTTATTTTATTAAAAGGGAATGCAATTTTATTTCTTAGTATTTATTTTATTATAAGGGAAAGCAAATTTATTTTTCATCATTTGTTTTATTAAAAAATAATGCAATTTTGTTTCATTCATTTTATTACAAAGGAATCATTTGTATTATTAAAAAGAAATGCATTTGTTTTCATTTATTTGTTACAAAGGAATGCAATTTATTTTTCAGCGTTTTAACATTAGATTTTAGTTATGGTAATTATTAAAAGAGAATGCAGTTTAATTTGTTATCTTTAACTATTTTACTACTATCATTAAGGAATGCGATTTAATTTTTGTCATTTTTATAATTCGAACGAAATGAAATTTTGTTTTTCATCATTAACTTTATCTATTATTATCATTAATGAATGCAATTCAATTTTTATTTTTTTATTATTAAAAGGGAATTCAGTTTAATATTGTATCATCACGTTTTTTATTACTTTCATTAATGAATGCAATTTAATTTGTATCATTAAGGAATGAAATTTAATTTGTATCATTAAGGAATGAAATTTAATTTGTATCATTAAGGAATGCAATGTAATTTAACATTAATGAATGCAATCTAATTTGTATCATTAACGAATGCAATCTAATTTAATGAATTCAATTTAACTTGTATCATTAAGTGATTAAGGAATACAATTTAATTTTATCATTAAGGAATGCAATTTAATTTTATCATTAAGGAATGCAATGTAATTTTATCATTAATGAATCCAATATAATTTTTATCATTAAGGAATGCAATTTAATTTTATCATGAAGGAATGCACTTTTATTTTATCATGAAGGAATATAATTTAATTTTATCATTATGGAATGCAATTTAATTTCATCATTAATGAATGCAATCTAATTTTTATCATGAAGGAATGCAATTTCATTTTATCATGAAGGAATGCAATCTAATTTTTATCATGAAGGAATGCAATTTCATTTTATCATGAAGGAATGCAATCTAATTTTTATCATTAAGAAATGCAATTTCATTTTATCATGAAGGAATGCAATCTAATTTTTATCATGAAGGAATGCAATCGGTTTACTTTATTTGGAATGAAAATCTAATTAAGCATTTGAAAAGTTATCTGTTATATAAATATAGAATAATACCACGTGTTAATTATATAAAAATATTACATTTAAATATAAACATAAAATATAAATGTTTTTGAAATGTCTTGTCAAAGATTGAATTCATATTTTATTAATATAAAGAAACTTGAAAAATTATTTTTTATTTATATTAAAAGATGAAAATAAAAAAAATATCCTAAATCCTTTGTGATAAAATATGATAAATATAATATATAATATAAAATAAACAGTTTTAAACTATTGTATGTCTATCATAAACTTTGAAATGTTTTAAAATTTTATTTTAAATTGATGATAAACGTGTTTAAAATAATACAAAATTATGAAAACATCAGTTGAAATTGTGCATAAAAGTAATTTCTTACAGGACTTACAATGTTTTTCCTTTTAGTGCTCACTAATTTATTAGCTTTATTATTTATAATTTTAAGATTTATATTTACAAATAGGAAAAAAGTTAAGTACAAAAAAGATTTTATAGCTACAAAAAAAGTAAATAATACAAAATACAAAATGTAGTTTAGGTACATCTAAAGAGTTAAAAAAAATATGTTTTATAAAATACTAAATTTTGGTACAAAACATATCTTTATTAAACAATGAAAAGTTTATTCCATACTTTTAAAGTAATAAATACTTCATGAAGTAATACAAATAAAGTACAGCACAAACTATATGAAGTACTGAAAGCTATTGCAGAAAAAATATTAAGTACTAAAACGGTTGGTACAAATTTTAAAAAGTATTATAAAGTATAATAGAGTACTAAAGAGATATTATAATTGAATTTTATAAAGTACTAAAATTGCATTACAAAACATTTGTTTGGAAGTATAAAAAAGATTTAGTAAAATACTGAAAAGATAATATAATAAAACTTAGTAAAATACTAAAAAAGTGGTGAAAGAACATTTTATAAATAAATAATATAATAAGACTTGGTAAAGTACTAAAAAGAAAAAATAATAAAACTTAGTTAAGTACTAAAAAAGTCGTGAAAACACATTTTATAAAGGCCTGAAAGGTAGAGCAAATATTTCTTGACCAAGTTCATAGTAACAAGTGCAATTCCACCACACTTAGCCATCTGCCATTGGCACTTGAAAGTAAGCGAGAGAGAGAGAGAGAGAGAGAAAGAGAGAGAAAGAGTTAATAGATAACTTAAGAATCGGCCAATTTGTTTATCATGTATTTTAACACCCTGCTTTTTTATCTACACTTCTCTCTTTCTCTCAATAATAAACATATTTCACTAAAAAAACTTTTAGTTCATTAATTAATTAAAATTTTAGCAACGTGACTAACATTGAAGACTGATTAAACAAATTAGCTCTTCTATTATAATTTATTCATTAATTTGCAAACTCTGATATTGTTAGAATTGTTTTTTGTATTTATTTTTATATGTTTGCTTTAACCAAATAAATAAAGAAAAGGTCCTAAATAGTGAAATTTTAATTAGAAAAATGGTGAAATGTATCAGTGAAAGTATAGTTATACTCATCACCGCGGTAAATAAAAGTATTTTCTAATTTTAAGAGAAAACGAAACACTGAGAAGAATGTTGATGTTCTATTATACTAGCTAAAGAAGTTTAAAAATGTTGATCTTTCATTATACCCTGAAAAAGGACATTGCTTAACAAATACCTTTTCAATAACTGAGAAAATTTAAAACTTTACCTATGAATAATTTATTTCAAATATTATTTATACATTGTGTAAAGTTATTTTTTTATTACATTATATTTAGTTATAAAAATACTTTAATTGTAATGAAAAACTGGTTTTACATTAATACATATTCATTTAACGACAAATTTTCTGTCATTAAAATTGTTCATAGCAAAACAATCAAATTTAAAGATGTCTGAAATATTATATTACAATAAAATGTTGTTTCCATTAACTTTATAAAAAATTCATCCCATTGTTTTTCACATCAAGCAGTTTTATCATCTTAAAATATTTTAATTCATAATTTTGTGTTGTATAAACTACATTATTTTTATTTTAAAAGTATTTTAATTGATTATAAACTAGATTTATTCGAAAATTACAGTATAAAAGATAATCTTAAACAGCTTAACTATAAAATATATTTCTTATATATTTACAATTTGTACACTTGATTCAATAATAATTAAGTTTCTTAGACATCATATAGCACCGTACTTATATTTTGATTTTATTGCTCAATTATTTATTTAAAAAATTAAGGAATTTGTCTTAATATATTTTCTGATTTTGAGTTAAGATGTCTAAGTATAAAAACGTTTATGAAAGCACTGAACATCATCTTCAAAACAACTGAACCCAAGTAACAATGCAGTTCCTCCCTGCACAACTTAAGCTATTTGTAGGCTCGAACATGGCACCAACTACCTTCCCTCACTTGTTGCAGAGTGATTAGCTGTGCCACATACTGTACGCCGCGTATGAGTAGTTGTATCCATAGGGCTGAGCGTAGCACAGGTTTTGGTGCAAGAAGGGGTTCACCGATTTGCTGTTGCCGATGGAAGGCAGAGTCTCGTCCTTGCTCAGCCTGGGTGGCTGTAGCTCCACGTAATCTGCCGCCGAATCCGGTGAGGCGCTGGGAGAAGCAGAACCCACACACACCGCCTCTGGAGACCCCGTTGTGGCGGAAGGGGAGCCACACTGCACGTAGTACGGAGAGGAGTTGCTGCCGTAGGATGAAGGTACCGAAAGGAGCCTTGGCGAGGGGATGCTCTGGATGGAGGTCATGGAAGGGGCACAGATCACCCCTGAGGGGGAGTTTGAGCCACCTGATGTGGATGAGGTGTTGCTGGTGGAAGCCATAGTGGAGATGTGGCTCATGGTGGAGGGATGCGGCGGAGGACAGGTGCAGGGAACACCTGCCGCCATTGCCGCAGAGTAGGACCCGGCCTGGCCGTGATCCGGATGCAAATACTTGTTCATCTCTGCCCTATCGATGGTTTCCAGGGAGTCAGCGAGACACTCTGTGACGAACACATTGTCCGAATATCCTCCCGGTTGGTGGTCGACACTGCGGCTGATCATCGTGGAAGGGGAGTTGGGAGGCGACAACGGATGCAGGTCTAGTTGGATGCAAGACTGCTTCATGGCGCTGTAATTGAAAAAAAATATATTTTTATTTATTCTTAAATTATCTGTCTTATAAAATTATATTTGAATGTAAAAAACAAAAAGTTTTCTATTGTTCGCAAGTGACCACATAAGTAAAGCACAACTTGTCTGGACTGAGACAATTACGTTCTCAAGCATTAGGTATTGCCAATGCAATTAACGTTGACGGAAATTAACCTACCCGACATATGCGGCAGTTCCGCCGGTGTGCTCCAGGCTGGATGGTGACCCTCGTGACCCCATCGTCTTGACGTTGTCTTTGCGCCTTCGCGGCTGATACTTGTAGTCGGGATACTCCTGCTTGTGCTTGCGTCGCAGGAAGTCTGCGCGTTCGATGAAGGGTCGCTTCTCACCCTCCGTCATCGTTCTGTGGAGGAGGAATGAATTCATTGTTAGGAGAAGTATGAGAAGGAGTTACATGAATAGACACACATGCACATGTACATACACATACATACACACGTAGGAGAAGTATGAGAAAGAGTTACATGAATAGACACACATGTCCATGTACATACACATACATACACACGTAGGAGAAGTATGAGAAAGAGTTACATGAATACACACACATACAAACGTACACATAAATACACCCACATACACACATACACACGTACACATGCCTGCATGACTGCGTGTGTATTATCTCTCAAAAAATAAGAGTACTCGACAACTGAAAAGTTCTTTGAAATAAACAATTTTGAATTAGTCGTTTAGTCTTTTTATAAATAAAATGTAAATTTGCGGAGTTTCAGTATTTATGTTTTAATGTCTTACAAAAACTATAAATTGGAATAATTTTCTTAGTTGCTGGCTTGACTAAATTTTCAGAAATACAAGAGATAATTTATACAAATGTATACTATATATAACTAAGAAGTGTTGACCTTTTTATTTTAAATACCATGTAGAAAAATGATAATAAAGTTCTAAAACGTTTCACATAATATTGAAAGATATCGGGAGTATGGAAAAACTAAATTGAAATCTAAAAAATATAAAAATAAAATACAATCAAACGTTAGGCACCGAAATATTTTTCCTAAGAGGGAGACGTTGGAAAAATGTGAAACATTGTCGCCCAGACGCCATAAAAGATCTTGACTTTAACCCTTTGAAGGCCAAGTGATTGGTCACAGAATGACTAAAACTCGTTGAAGTTAGCATTGAAATAACTTTTAACCACAGGGAACTGGCGTTCTTGTCAGGCCTGAAAGAGTTAAGGTGACGAAGAGCAGGTGTCTCGGGTCATTTCTTGGCATTTGAACGCTAAATTCCCCCAAGGGTCCAAAACCTTCTTTGTGGACCCCGGTGACCCATTAGCGATGCCATGATCTTGAGCCTTGGAGTCAATAATCTCCCTTTGGAGGTTAATATTAAACCTTAGAGTGGATAATCTCCATTTGGAGGTTAATATTAAACCTTCGAGTCGATAATCTCTCTTTGGAGGTTAATATTAGTGAATAAAAAAGATTGTGAATCGATTGAAAAAGATAACTTCAAGTTTATTTATTTTGCTAATGTAAAGCTAATTCATGTTTGATAATAAGTAACAATAACAATATTATATTAGTAATAGCATTATTACTATTATTACTGACATCAGCAATGGTAATAGTAACAGAAACAAATAAATACAAAATACTTGGGCTCACCAAAATATATTAAAATTCTTCAAATATTTTATGGGTGTAGTAAATGATCTTAGAATTAAATTTCTCACAATTGTAATCGTTAATCTATATGTAATATAATAATTTTTTAATTAGGTTGTCTAAAAAATGGATTTAATTACTTAATTTTCAATCTTATAGGTGTATAATTATTTTTTACTAGTTAAAACAGAAAATAATTTCGAACATCCATTGAAACATACCACAAGTGAGGTAATCCACGTTTAAATAACACAGAGCTTACATCACTTGTGCTATTGTCGGACCATATTACATTAGCAATTATAAATAACTAAACTTTGAAATACTAAATTAATGTTTATGATTTATTTTCTAAATAAGTTTATGAAAATAACTTGAAATTAATAACAATGTTTGTCTTTCTTTAAGGTAACATTGCTAGAAAAAATAATAAAATAAAAAAATAATAATAATAATAATTATTATTATTATTGTTATTATAGAAAAAGATTGAATTTAAATTCGAAATTTAGGTTTACAGAAAAAATTATGGAACTGCAACATGTCTTTAAAAAAATTGTTGTCATCGAGACTCACGCACTGCTGTTTCCCTATGTTATTTTTTTAATGTTTTCGTTGTTGTTGTGGTTGTTGTTTCATCTAATGTATTTGTTTCAAATGTTATGGTTGTTGTTGTTGTTGTTGTTTCTCTAATGTATTTGTTTCAAATGTTATGGTTGTTGTCTTCTTAATTGCCTAAAGCATCGGGAAAACATCAAAAAGAATTGGATAACGTCCGAAGTACTTGCTAAACACAACCCAGACGGTATCTGCCTAATACCACAAAGTGAGATACCAACAAATATGAAGTCACTCATCAAGAATGTATTGTTTAGCATCAGTTAATTTATTTCGTCCTTTAAATTATATTTCCGTCGAGTGGGAAGGCTTTATTAAAATATATATTTATTTTAAATGTTAATTGTATATATTAATTTTAAATATAAAGTTTATATATTAATTATATTTCCATCGAGTGGGAAAGGCTTTGTTAAAATATATATTTATTTTAAATGTTAATTGTATATATTTATTTTAAATATAAAGTTTATATAGTAATTATATTTCCATTGAGTGGGAAAGGCTTTGTTAAAATATATATTTATTTTAAATGTTAATTGTATATATTTATTTTAAATATAAAGTGTATATATTAATTATATTTCCATCGAGTGGGAAAGATTTTATTAAAATATATATTTATTTTAAATGTTAATTGTATATATTTATTTTAAATATAAAGTTTATATATTAATTATATTTCCATCGAGTTAAAATATTTATTTATTTTAAATATTAAAGCACATATACTTTCAATAATAAAAGTATATATATCTATTATAAATATTAACATCCATTTATTTTTTATATTAAAATATATATTTTTTATACTAAAATATATATTTTTTAAATATTAAAACATATATTTTTAAATGTTAGAATGCATTATTTTTTATTAGTTTCAAAGTAAATAGCATTACATTATCCGATGCCATACAGACTTTCCTTTCACTTTTCCTAACAGCAAAAAACCGCTAAACTTAAAAAAAATCCCGATTGAGTGCAGCAACAATGTAAATATTTTATTATTTTGTTTTGTGCACTGTTGTAGTT
>JARUHE010340562.1:0-10485 GCA_031471125.1 Archaeomysis grebnitzkii | reverse complement strand
ATTATTATTATTATTATTGTTATTGTTATTATTATTATTATTATTATTATTATTAGGCTACTATTACTGTTATTTGTGTTTTTAGATAAGAAAAATAAAAATAAAGGATGTTAAAAGTTGGTAGAACTTTGAAAACTTCTTATACTTATTATAATTTTTCAATTTTTCAATAAACTTTAATGATTTAAATATTGTTATATTATTTCAGGCAATTATTAATAAATAAACTATACATCAATTTTATTTAGGAAATTGTGTTTGGAAAAATAATTTGAACTGTTTTTCGTAATGTTATTATTTAATTATATTAAAAGTGTATTGTAATTTCCTGGGTTTTTTGAATAAACGTATGTTTTATTTTTTATTTATTCTATCATTTTATATTCATTAACATTCGTCTTTTATTTGTTTCTGCCATTTTCCTTAACCCTTTAACTCCTGAATTATTATTACCCTAAGCCCTAATGTCTACAATACAATGAACTTTGCATTGGAAATAGCCCTACAGTTGTCACTAGTTTTCCCTACTTTTATATTGACTAACGTTCAATTTAAGTTCACGTATAGGTTATGTTATCATTATGTCCACATTTCTCATCCGTTCTTTTTGTAACCTTTTAATCATTGTAAACACATGACTAATTTTCTAGATCTATCAAATTGGCTAACTTGGGATAGTCCATATGACTAATAAATGTTTACAGTGATGGCTGGTATTTACTTTTGTTTCGTCTTTTTGAAATTTAGATTTGGAGTTGTGTGTAAAAATTGTAACTTTTGATATTTATCTGTAAAGATATGATATATATAACATTTTATAGCTATTATATAAAAATATAACCATAAGTTTAATTTTAAATAAAAAGAGCAATCAAAATCTAAAAAACAAAACATAGAAATACAAAAATGACAAACCAGAGAATTTTCTGTTTCCTTAATTAAAAGTTGATTTTAATTTGGGAAACAAAATTGGATGTTTAATGGCTGGAAATGTTTGTGTAAAGATAAAGTTATCCTTAATTAGTTTACTTAATTCATTTATTAATTATTAATTAAGTAATTTATTAATTATTAATTAATTAATTTATTAATTATTAATTAATTAATTTATTAATTATTAATTAAGTAATTTATTAATTATTAATTAAGTAATTTATTAATTATTAATTAAGTAATTTATTAATTATTAATTAATTCATTTATTAATTATTAATTAAGTAATTTATTAGTATTTACTGTTTTTTATTTTTTACTATTTAATTTATTAGGATTCATTCTTAATGAAATAGTTTATAGGTTTGTTATTCTTAACTAAATAATTTATTGGGATTAATCATTGTGACGTAAAACTACATTATAATAAATTATAAAATACAATTTCAGTTACACAAATACTTTTTAGTATATTATATAAACAGAAACAATGTATTATATTATATATCACGATGTTTTTATATTGTTTTGGACGATATCAATGCAATGCTGTGACGAGCACTGCAGAGCTGGTCAAAATCTGCATTACCTTTTATTACCTCACACCATAGAAGAACGACATCGTGTACGATCGTAGACGATGTCGCAACAAATGTTGTAGGAAACTACAATTCTATGGTTTCGGCTTTCTTAAACGTCTAAGCAATAATATATCTACATTAAGTCCCACTGTACTATGAATAGGACATCCTACAAAATTATATTTTTTGCTAAGATATTTAAACTTGATATTCAACTTTTTTTAATTAATTTTTATCTAACAAATATACATTGAAAAACATGGTTTTCATATCAGACTATTCATAGAGGGCGCCACTTTAGCATAAATTTTTGTGGGTGTCCTGATTGTAGAACATTTGGACTCAATGGATTAAATTGTATGACAGTTGTATGGTTTGAGTCGATTGGTATATTTTTAGAAAAAAGTAAAGTTGGTTACAAATAAAATAAATTTACAGAAGTCTTTTCTTACTTATTCAATTATTTTCTAAAACTTTTGTCATACTTTATCATATTCTGTCATACTTTATCATATTCTGTCATACTTTATCATATTCTGTCATACTCTTATCATACTCTTATTATGCTTTAATCATACTTAAACCCATTACGTCCCAGACGTACATATAATAATAATAATCTTTATTTTCGTAAATTACATTACATAGATAGATATATATTTACGTGATATATGTACATGAAAAAACCTAATTTTTGAATGTCTCTAGATTTGTGTAGAATAAAGATAGAAACCCAAACCCTTTTTATGTCATAGAAAACCGCTAATGCTATTTGAAAAGTGTTGTTTCATTTTGACTATTCTATCGGGTCAGTCTAGTATGGGCATTTTGCAGTGATGGAAAGGTTACACGGCTCTCGTACTATGTTTTTTTCTTCAAGGTAAGAACATAAACTTATATACTATTTATTGTTTTTAAAAATCAATTTCTCGGTTGGTCTTTGCAGAAAAGATATTAAAAAAAATTTCTAGCAATTTTAATATACTATTTTTACATATGAAGTTAGGCGCGTACATATATATACGCGCGGGAAGAAGCTCAGTCGGACGGTATGCAGAGGTTTTTACAAACAGACCTATTTTCATAGATTATGTAACAATTTATTTTGGATTTCGAACATTAAAATCAAATTATATAGCTGTTTACATAATTTATATACTTTATATTATGATTTTAAAATATATATTCATAATTTAAAGCAAAATATATGATATTTTTCTTCATTTTTATAATTGTGTGGTATCTTCACGTTTTAAATAAATTGCTTTGTTTTTATAATACTTTCATACATAATGTTATTATCTTGAGTAATAATCACAAATATGAACTGTAATAGTTATTAAATTTGTAGAAATATGTCTTGAAATGTCCACTAAATATTCTCACTTCTTGAAGAAGAAAGCACCGAATGATACAACCGATATTTTCATAGCACTCTCGGAGCATAGTGGATGCCTGGCTAACGAAGACAGCGAGACTGAAAACTCCGTTGAAAGATACAAATTATATTGGAAGGGAATCTTCAACTTGAGCAACACTCGTGACTTTTGTCAGAAAGATAAAAATATCAAGCGTGATAAGAGATTGGTCCTTCAAATTTGAATCCTTTGGGACAACAACGTTCACGTGCTTGTAAGAGAAGAGCAATAGTGAAATGATCTTCACGTACCCGGGGAGAATCCTCCCAATAAGACAATGTTCATTTCTACTATCAGGCATTCCATTCCGAAGAGAAGGCCAGTTTTATTCACAAAAATAAAAGAAGCAATGATAAAAGTTTTGTAAATATATAAAATAACGTTGGTATTGATTTGTTACCTTTTTAATTTGTATATCTTAGATATTACATATTCGATTATTGTATTTGCTCAGAAATTATAATAGGCACATACTAGCTTGTTACATTTAATAGATACGAGTTCATTTTTATATCGTCCTTCCTTCTGTAATTTTAACTAGTCATTCACATTCATAAGATATTTTTATTAAAAAATAGCCCACGAATCAATTGTGTGGCTGCCAGTGACTCCAGCGATGTTGGGGACCGACCAAGTGATGAGCCAATGTCACATGGAAAAACATCTCAGAATCAAGAAAATGGATAAGATGCAGTCTAGTTCCAAGAATGATTTTGGAAAAAAGCTACCTCTGTTTTCTAATGGAAAGGGGACTAAGAAAACAGTTCCTTTATGTCACGTTTTCTTTGTAAAACATAGAAATTATGTGGACGTTTTAGGATTTCTCAGTTTAATGGTTCTACGTTATAGGAACTTTTTACGTTTTATTATTCTACGTTTCAGGAGTTTTACTGTACTACTAAATTGCATGTTTATATAATATGTCTTGTCTGTTCTGTTTGTGTAAAATTTTTGAAACAAATGAAAACAAATGAAAAATTTAACGCTTTTATATTACGTGTTTATTTTTTATTATTTCAGGGGGCGGGGTTTGGGGGGGGGGGATATACTTGTAAAATTAAACTGAAATAAACTTAAAAGTACGCATAAAATGATAATAAAGCTTTTCAATAGAAACAAACCCATTTTTTATGCGTAAATATTTTTTTTATGTTGGATATACATTCTGTGACGGACGTATGGGCTTCCTCCCGAACGTACATATATGTACGTACCAAAAAATTGCACTTCCGATCAAAATTTCAGAAAAATTGAACTTGTTTGTCAATAAAGGACATGTTAGTAGGTCCTGTTACAAATTTCATAAAAAATCCAAGCAGATCTATGCTCGGGAGGTAATGGGTTAAAATAACACAACATTTGCAAAACAGTAAGCCAATGTTTTCCAACCTCTTTATATATTACAACAACAAAAATAAAAAGCTTAAAGATAAACCATTTTCCCTTTCAGTTCCATTTGACAATATGAAGAACCTAAAATAATAGAGGGCATAAAAAACAAAAAAATACTTGGTTGAAAAAAAAGGAAAATAATTTTCAGGGAAATTAAATATTTTGATTGAAAACATTTCTTAGAATTAATAGAAGCGTAAACAATTAAAATTTTGATTAATTAATTTAAATGTTTTTCTATTTTTAATTAAATAAAAATAAATTAAAAATAATAACAATTCTGAGAAAGAATTATAATAATTATATTAATAAAAGTTACATAAAAATTCATCAAAATTATAATAAGAAAAAACATAATTATAAAATAAAATGACAAACACAAAAATAGTTAAAACAATGACATTAATTACAATAATAATAATAATAATAATAATGACAATAGCAACACCAACAATATCAATAATAGTAACAATAATGATACTAATGATAATAATAATAATAATAATAATAATAATTACAATAATTATACTAACAATAATAATAAACCAATTAAAAAACTTTATTATCACTAGATAAGGCCTTGTACAGATGTTTTGGGTACAAGTTTGTGTACAGTTCTGACATGAGATATAGAAACATTTTTATGCTTATATCTAATTTATTTTTCATGTCGTTTATTTATACTTTTCTGCCATTTTATTTTTGTTGTAGTGAAAACCTTTAATGAGGAAGTTAAAAAAATAATAATTGTATGTTGAGTAATCAAGCTTGAAGAATATAATAATAATTGGATCTGGAATAGCACAAGGAAGGTAACTGACATTAAAATAACATAGAGTTTACCGCACTTGTGCTATTGCCTATCCATTTGTGTTTGCAATATGTTGGATATTATCCTCTTTACATCTTCCATTTCTCTCTCACTCTTTCTAATAATGGATCGACAAAGTGAGGTAAGCTTTATGTTATTTCAATGTGGGTTGCCTCAATTGTCGATGTATTTAAGTGGGATTTCATTCAAGCAATATTCCAGATCTTGAAGATAACATTGTCTAGCTTTGTACTCTGTCGTAATTATCAAAAATTTTATTTTTTTTTTATTTTGTTGAAAAACATTTTTGTTGATTTGTTTTATATTATTGTTTTGTTTTTACTCATTAATGTAAAATTAATTATTGCGATTACAACAATCCATTAGAATTTACATTAATGTTGTGTGGTTGTCTCATTATGCTTGAACGGCCAAGATATTTTCTACTTTGCATGTCTTTTATTTTAAAAACACTTTAGACTATCGGCATGAATTGCTTCCACGTACAAAATAACTTGAAAAATATCATAACACGTACTATATTTATATTTAATGTATTCAAATATTATGAAACTATTATTATTATTGTTAATTGAAAAACTAAACATGCCATATGGTAAAGTGTATACAGTTTGGAACTAAGTTAAAATATTAATTTGTAATGGCAACAATATTTAATGACAATAGCTTGACTAACAACAAATTTATAATAAATTATCTATGTCATAATCAAAAACATTATAATAAACAACCATGTGTGACGTCACGAAAAATAAATCAGTAGATTTTCTTTCCAAAGAAATCTGATTTTCTAGTTTCTTGAAGTTGCAACGTAATATAAAACAACATTATTATTTATTGGTTTATTACGATCAAATTTATAACTTAAGAGTCTTAACCAAGTTTTTATTATTTTTATTTGTTAGTTTTATTTTACATATATTTTAATAAATAAATAAATAAATAAATAAATAAATAAATAAATAAATGGATAAATAGATAAATAGATAAATAGATAAATAGATAAATAGATAAATAGATAAATAGATAAGTAGATAAATAAATGGTAATCACGATGACAATAATACAAGGCTGATTCTAATGACAATACAATGATAACATTACGTTAGTAAAGGTGTAATGATAAAAATAACACAATGATAATAATAACACACAAAGTAGTGATCGCTAGAGCCTAAAAGATTATATTTATTGAAAAAATAAAACTTGAAATAAAGAAGAAAAACGAGATTTGAATTCGACCTTCCATCCGGGTGAGGAAGATCGTAGTTTGCAGCTCTAGAAAGATTCCCGCCTTGTGTACCAAAGGTTGCCAGATTCAGTATTTCTAGTACTTTTTTTACCAGTTTTCCTTTAATGTTTTCAACTTTCATTTGTTTTTATTTTTCAAATAAATAAATAAAACTTATACATGAAAGTTAATTATAATTTTACTAAAATTTCAACTGAGTCTACATAAATAGGTTACTTTAAAAAAATAAAAATGAACTTTATATTCATATGATCTTGTAAACTTTCATTAATGTCGGTTATTTGAAGTTATAATTTATTATTGGAATTATCCAATAATTTAAGTTAATTATTGTTTTTCCATTTGTCATTTTTAAAAGTGAAATTTAATTAATATTTATTATAACGTTTTTGTTTAAATTTTTTCATTCTTTTATTTTTTTTCCTGAAAGATTAAAATAATTATTTATAGATTTTTTCTTCGAATTAATTTTAAGTTTAAATAAATCCAATAAATTGATTTGTTTTTAGCTTTTGTTATAGGCTTATGGCAGAAATAATTTTGACAGCATTCGAGTGATTATAAACAGTAAGTATTATTATACATAAGGCTTCGATGCTTAAACCTAATAACAAACATTATGTATGCCATCAGATTTAATCTTACTAAACACGTACACGATTAAATTTGTATCGAAAATAGCACAAGTGAGGCAAGGTCTATGTTATTTATATGTGGGTTGCCTCACTTGTGCTATTGTCGGTTTATAATACATAAATGTTTGGTGAAGACTTTTATGAGGATGGTAAATTGTTCATGTAGTTTGATGAGCGAGAGCTGAAAAATGTTGAGCTATAGTTATAAAACCGACGTTCATAAAACGTTGAGCTTAGGCTTGTTGTGGAATAGTTATAAGCAGAGGTTTCAGAAACGTCGAATACTGGTTAGTGGAAATAACGCTCACACAACGTTGTATAAGAGTTAGTTGGATTAGGCGTGGCCCGGACAGTTATTATAAACATCACCCATATGTTTATACGACGTTGGCTTCAATACTAAAACCAATGCGAAAGGTTTTTCAAAATAGTATGATGTATGAACACAACAAATTTATAAAAGAACTTTAAAATTATGACTGGTTAAAGTTTTTTATGGTAACTACAATAAGGTATGATACCATAAATACAGTAACTACAATAAGGTACGATACCATAAATACAGTAACTACAATAAGATATGATACCATAAATACGGTAAATACAATAAAGTATGATGCCATAAATACGGTAAATACAATAAGGTATGATGCTATAAATACAGTAACTATAATAAGGTATGATACCATAAATACAGTAACTACAATAAGGTATGATACCATAAATACAGTAACTACAATAAGGTATGATAACATAAATACAGTAACTACAATAAGGTATGATACCATAAATATAGTAAATGCAATAAGGTATGATACCATAAATACGGTAAATACAATAAGGTATGATACCATAAATACGGTAAATACAATAAGGTATGATACCATAAATACAGTAAATACAATAATGTATACCATAAATACGGTAAATACAATAAGGTATGATACCATAAATACTGTAAATACAATAATGTATGATACCACAAATACGGTAAATACAATATGCCAGCCTTGGTTGTAATGTGTGCCATGAAATAAATGTTTTTGTTTGCCAACAAAGAACTTTGAGGTCAATTTACTGCAATCACCTTGAAGGAACATTGATTAATTAATTGTATTACGAAATTAGGTTTCAAGTTTTTACATTCTGGAATGTTTTATTTTTATTTTTTGTGTTAACATGATTAAGACTAAAAGTTTGTTTTTCCAGAAAATTATTTTTCCTAACGAAAATTGCCAACAAAAAAAGGATAGGTATAGAAACCAAGTGCATATAACTATAGAGGCAATAGAAAGGAATAAATACTGTTAACATATGTACAAAAACAACAGTCCATATACACCAGCTATGATTATAAATAAAAAACTTCACACATGATAACACTGTGTAGTTCTTTTGATTAGAAAAATAACTTTTAAAACAAATATTAAAATCTAAAATAGTGTAATAGTTGTAAATAATTTAACTTCGTCAATTCTTTAAATTAAAGTCTTAACCCAAAGGTTTGGTTTTTTATATCAAATTAACTTTGTTACATGTGTTCCTCCAAAAAAAGTACTCACGCGTATTGCACGTACCTTACGTAGCAAACGTACCTGGACTAAAAAGGCAAGTACTTTGCATGTTTTATCCACAAAAACACTTACGTACGTGTTTTCTGGATACAACGCACCAGACAAGCAGATATTTTGTGTAGAGAACGCACCGTTAATATGTTTTTTACGACGTACGTTTGGTACCCGTACGTACGTACAACGTATTTCTTCTTTGAGGGTTTGGTTAGAATATTAATTACAATCGCGATAAGTTTTATATTTAAAATAATGTTCGTAATTTCTATTAGAAAATAGATACAAAAAGTTACAAGTCCAAAATTGCAACAAAAGTAATTATTTGTTAAATTTGAAGTAAAGTCTGTAAATATTATGACAGTATTTCCTGGTGTCTGGATTTAATGTCTGAAAAATATATTAGAAATGTTGTTACTTTATAAATATTTTGGGTCATGCTATTTAACATTCACTTTATCTGATTACTTTCAATGTTTGCTTTGTTGATTTTTTTAAATATTTCACTGCTGTAATTAGGTTATATTCTGATCAAAATCTTAATAATATATTATTAGTGTCATTGTCGATATTTCTAACACTGAAAAACTTGAACGAAATTTACTAAAAAAATCGTTACTGCATAAGTCATTTACAACAAGTTTCATTAACCTCGTAGTCAAGAGCTTAAAATATTATTTGAAAAATAACTGCTTCGTTACTTCTGCCATGGAATGAATATTAGTCGTTACTAAACTATTTTCAAACAGACCCCAATAAATTATATTTTAACCCTTCGAGATCCGAGTGATTGTTCCCATATGACTATAAAGGTAAATATTCGAAATGGAAATAATCTTAAACTTCTTCAATGAGTCCAGGCCTTAAATGGTTAAACTAATTAAAATGTATTCATATTGTTCTTCTGATTGCATAATTGTTTTAAAATTTTAATAAATTGCAAATTATTGTCTAGGAAAGGTTTTATTGTTGATGCACCGGACATGTGAGTTAACATTTATTGTGTTGAGAGTTTCATCAAAGTTGACATTGCATTTTCTTGATTTTCTTTCATTTTGTGTCTGCGTTCTCATCAATTTGTCATTATTACTGACACCATTTAAAAGATTTGTTATATTAAAAGATTTAAAAGATTTTTAAAATTTAAAAGATTTGTTATTTTAATTTTCTAAACGTGTAAAAAGTGTTCTACATTTTAGGTCAAAATATTTAACTTAGTTTCATATGTGGACACCTGCAACTCATTTAATAAAATGATAATAATAATAACATTAATAATAATAGTAACCCAATTAATAATAATAATAATAATAATAATAACATTAATAATATTAATAACATTAATAATAATAACACAATTAATAATAATAATAATAATAACAATAACATTAATAATATTAATAACATTAATAATAACAACACAATTAATAATAATAGTAACATAATTAATAATAATAACAATGAAGAATGGCAGTTTGGTTCAAAAGAAAAGTTAAACATCGTAAAAACGGACAATAAATTTTGAAATAATTATAGTGATTAGAAAAAGTGTAATTATCGGATTTTATGAGAATTTTATACATGCGAGACATTCTATCAAAAATATTTAAAGTTAGGATTTTTTTTATTTAAGAGAATATCAACGTTGGTGTTTTAGCGTAAGAGGGTGCCAGTAGAACCCAAAATGTTTATTAGGGATTTAATGTTTAAAAAAACATCAACCGAGTGCCTTCTTTGTTTTTTTAATGAAGTGCTAGAAAGCATTTTAAAACAAAACAAAAAGTTATAGTGTTTTAGTTCATTTTACTTATTTGATTAATTTAGTTCTTTTAATTATTAGTTAATATTTACTTAAATTATCATAAGCTATAAGC
>JARUHE010340561.1:0-18631 GCA_031471125.1 Archaeomysis grebnitzkii | reverse complement strand
TATATATATATAAAATGGATCGACAATAGCACACCCGAGGTAAGCTCTATGTTATTTGGATGTGGGTTGCCTCACTTGTGGTACTGTCGGTCCATATAGTCTATTTATATGTATTGATACATATTTATATATTTGTATGTATATTTATATACATTTATATATATTTATATACATTTATATACATTTATATATTTGTATGTATATTTATATACATTTATATATTTGTATGTATATTTATATATTTGTATGTATATTTATATACATTTATATACATTTATATACATTTATATACATTTATATATTTGTATGTATATTTATATACATTTATATATATTTATATATATCTTTACAGCATGTTAAAAGTTGTTGAAACGAAATAATCCCAAAAGAGTATAACTGATAACGAAATCAAAAGAAACTTTAAATCTTGTTCGGTAATTTTCCACATTTGAAATAAATTCAAAAACTGGACAAAAAACCTTTTAGCAAAATGAATTTAATTCAGCGAAGCCATTTTTGCATAATTCCCCAAGGCTCTTTTGCAGCACTGTCTAACCTACATTATTCAGCGAGAAATCCTTATAAGTAGTTCCTCTATTACCATAATGTATGTCACTAGGTTTGGAACTAAATACATAAATAAACGAGATATACCGTGAAAATAAATAAATAATTTATTAAATAAGATAAAAAAACAAAAACAAGAAATGTAAACAAAAAACATAAAATATGCATAAAAAGTATATTAAAAAAATAATACAAACCAAGTAAAAAAACTATATAAATAAATAAGTACAACGAATGAAGTAAACAAAATCAAATAAATAAGAACGATATAAATAAAATAAATAAATAAATAAGAAAGATATAAACAAAATAAATAAATAAATAAGAACGATATAAATAAATAAACAAAACTGTTCACCCAACATTTCTCTGTCAGGAGGTAACCAATGGAGTCCAGAAGAATAAATGAATAAAAACAAAGTTAACAAAATGAAGCAAATAAATAAAAAATAAATAAAAAACAATTACAATCAATCAATAAATAAAACGAATTAAATAAATAAAAATAAATATACAAACACGAAGTAAATCCAAAAAAATAAATACATAAAATAGAAATCAAAATAATAAAATAAAATAATAGAACAGAAATTAAATCAATAAAATGAGAAAGAAAGAAGGAAATTAAATGAATAATAATGAAGTAAATAAGGAAATAAAAAATAAAACTGAAGTAAATACAAATAACAGAAAGTGAACAATTAACGAAAGGGAAAAAAGGTTCTAGAGCTGTCCCTTTGACGAGAAAACTTCTCCCCTTCCCTCTTCAACTCCTCACCATTGCTGCCATAGCAACTAAAATACATTGCAATTAGTATTGAAAATAACCTTTATTGCATAAGACTAAAATACATTGCAATTAGTATTGAAAATAACCTTTATTGCATGGAACATACACTCATTTCTAGCACTAACGTGTTAGTATTTTTCTAATGCAACGGAAGCCTAAACCTAAAGCGTTTTTGTCTCCCTAGGATAAATTGTAAGGACTTTTATATTTTAGGTAATTTCTGTCTGGAGATTACTATACACATATTTCTAATTTTTACCTCGCTGGGACCTTTGTTAAGCTCCTGAGCTTTTTAAGTCAATTAGTAAACAGTTCTCAAAAAATGTCTTATTATCCTATTATCCTTGAAAGTAGATTTAGAGACATATAATTATTAAATGATCACATGACTTTTGTAAATAGCAATACACATTTCTACGGTGCAAAATAATTAAACAAAACAAAGGAGCGTATCATAAGATTTTAAAACTAACAATCTTATGTCTGAAATTCCAATACAGTAAATGTTGTCTTCTTTAGAACTGGTTTTAATGTGTTTTAGTATTTAGCTATGGCAAAAAGCTGATAATAAATAATTATTGCCATCAGGTTCAAAACAAATTTAAGTTAGTATTGAAAAGTATCCCTATCGAATATTATTTTTGTTGTTGAATTCGTCTGGGATTTAAAGAAAAAATACAGAGTTACAGATTGAATCAAATTTCGATTTTTTGATTTAAATAATTTTACATTTAATTAAATTAAATTCTTAATAATAATAATTAGAGTTTTTATGTAAAGAATGAAAGCTTTTAACATACAAACATCTGTACCAGGGAGTCAAACTTTTCTTGCAAAAGTTTTTTATTGTAAATTTTGTACGTCAAAGAAAAAGTTTGGCAGAATTGCAAAAACATTTTGGGATAGGTTATTTTTCCTATAATTTTCCTTTTTAAAAACTTCTCTCTGGCAAATAAAATTTTATTTAATTATTCAAAGGCTGTAGAGATGCCAATCCAAGAATATATATTGGAAAGATTAAAATTCTTGTCGCATGAATAATTATGCCCTTAAGGAGTAGGAGAGGCTAAAGTTTTTATCGAAAATTATCTTTAATGTATTTCCTGAATTCTTTATTAGCTAATATTCAAAGCAGATTTAAACATATAATTATAATAATGTCGATATAGATGATTGAACCTCTGGTTGGTTGGTTGGTTTGTCTGTTTAAAGTCCTTTTACAACCTTCAGGGTTAATGAGACTAGGATCAAACACGATTCCAACCACATGTATGTGAAGTATATGTCTTTGCGATCATTAAAGTGAAGAACATTTTTAACCTGCTGCCCTCAACCGTCTAGGGTTTGCTCTTCAAACCACGTGAACAATGGAGCCTTATCCAATGGTACAGTTGGATAAGGCTTCATTGTTCATTTGGTTTGAAGAGCGAACCCTGGACGGCTGAGAGCAGCAGGTTAAAAATTTCCTTCACATTAATGCCCTCAAAGTCATAAACTAGTGTTCACCAGAGAGTGATTTATCATTGTGGAGGATTATTTTAAAAAACTATACATACATCACTTGGTTTAATGATTGTTATAAATGCTACTAAATTGTAGGGGATTATTTTAAACATTATACATACATTGCTTGGTTTAATGACAGTTATAAATACTACTAAAATGCAGGGGATAATTCTAAAAATTATACATACATAACAGTTTCCAAATGGAAACGTCAATCATTTTTAAACAGTTTTAGAGAGGTTGCAAACACACAAGAGATAAATACTTGAAATAAAGGATAAACAAATAAACTGCAATGAAAGGTAACTTTTAATTATTCTTTAAAGGTCTAGTCCAAAGATTAATTTATGAAATTATTAATTGAATTTAGTAATACTATTGAAATAAACTAAAACATTGAGAAATTAAAGTTAAATAATAATAGACTTTAGACTTTTTTATTCTTCATATACACTACATATTAATAGACAGAAGCCAATACTTAAGGACTTGAAAACTCTACTATGGTAAATACAATAATCGTTTTACAATACTTACATAGTTATAGCAACGCCAACTCTACTACAGGCCTTTTACATCGAAACCTTAGTTACAAAATACGTTTTTGACTCATCATTTCTTGATACGGGATTAACTTTCTTGACGTTCAATCAATGTTAAAATAGCTGATCTTCGATCAACAAAGTTGATGAGAGATGAAGAAAGGTTAAGTCGAGATCACAGTTGTGTTTCCAATGGTTTTATGTAACTAACAAAAATTCCTGGCAGGTATGTACAAGGCCTGTAGTAGAGTCGGCGTTAGTTATAGTTTATATAATAAAATATAAAGTGTTGATGTTTATCAAAACCTTAAAATAAATTAGAAAATAACTTGATTGAAAATGCTAAAACAAATTTAAATATAACAAATACAATTTTAAATAAAAATTATAGAACTGTAAAACTGTATAATCAAACAAATTTATAACATGTGAAATAAAATTATGTACAGTTATAAGATTTATAAAAATATTTTCTCTCATAAGAACTTAAAAAAAATAGGCTTAGAAGATATTTATAAACATTCAAAATAATAGATCTGTAATAAATTTATAATTGACTAAATCTATACCATATAAAAATGTCTGTTTTAAATAATGTAATGTTTTTAGTTCTAAATAGTTAAATATAAATATCATTGGTAACAATTTAAAGTATTTCATTGAAGAGTTTTCTTTCTAACTCATCAATATCATTGTATAGGTATAAAGTGCTCAAACTTCGAGCTAGGCTGAGAACTAGATTATGTTTTTTCATAAATAGACTAAAAAATGTTTGGAACTCACTAAATGCAGATATAGTAGAGGCAGAAAATATTGAAACTCTACCAAAAAGACTAGATAAAGATTAGAACAGATTTATAACAAGGGAGACCAATCTATCAACCCATAAATATTGTAATTGAACAATAAATCTATAACAATTTATTTATATAATATGTAAACGTATATATTTAAACTGTATTCTAGTCCTAGCTATAGCTACATACAATTATCTATTTCATCTTAGCATTATAAATTCGTATCATTTTAATTAATTTTTAAGTTATTATTATACATAAATATATATAACGTCCAATTGAAAAACTGTTTTGGGGAAGATTTTTATAAATAGTTGAAGATAATATAAATAATTTTTAAAAATAATTACCATGTGTATATTTGGATAACTATGTATGATTATAGTTGGAAAAAAAAGATAAATAAGAAAACCAAAACAAGATAACACAAGGTAATTATAATTTCTCCAATGGAAAATACCGACTGGGTATAGCTTAAAAGTTTTTTTTTTGTTTCTAGGTTATAGGTGATTAATTTTTTCGTCTTACTTTTGCAATCTAGAGTAAATCTTTGTAATAAAATTCATCTGGCTTCAACGTGTTAGTTGTTTCCGTATACTCTGTTTTTTTCCTATCACTCTTGTATTGTTAATACTTATCAATTATGTTGCAAAACCAACAAACATTTTTTCGCTTATCATTTATAGTTAATGACCAAAATTATATATTGTTCAAAAAAAAGAATAATTAGGTTGCTCAATTATTTACAGGATGAAGTCTGCCATTTTTCGGCTTTGTGAACAGTGCTTAAATGAAGCATATAAAATAACAGCAAGGAATGATTCTCCTTTCGCGGGTATGCTTTCAATTTAAAAGTTATTTCTTAAACATGTTTATAAAATTAATTAAACACCGTATTTTTTTTATAAATGGTATTATTTGATAATAGTGGTGCGAAAGTTTGTTCATACTTCAATCTAAGAAAATATTAAAAAACAGTTTTAAAATTTATTTTAGCTACGGAGTTTACACGGTGCTTGGAAGACA
The DNA here is from genome assembly GCA_031471125.1 of Archaeomysis grebnitzkii. NCBI lineage: Eukaryota > Metazoa > Arthropoda > Malacostraca > Mysida > Mysidae > Archaeomysis > Archaeomysis grebnitzkii. The sequence continues at coordinate 13,403 of JARUHE010340561.1, read as the reverse complement.
TTTTTGGATCAGTTCGACAAAGACTATTTTTCAGCCCTTGTCTTGAGTATCTTTATGCAACAAAAGTAGCACAACAGAGTATAAGTAAATCGGTTAGTAATTTTTAACTGTTATGCGTGTTCATGAATGGCCATAAAACAGATTCTACCCAGCAAGAATATAGTATTGATCCACGTGAGAGCAAACGTGAAAGAAGTTACGTATCAAACGCCTTAACAGCGACGTTATGGTTACGTAGTTCCACCGTGGATTTTAACGTAGATAACACGTTGCAATTTGTACATAGTTACTACTTGAATGTTAATGACCGATTCACGTTGTTTCCAAGTAATTGTTAAGCGATTTGTTTCTAAACAGCTGCCATGTGTTTTTGCGAAAAATTGCATTGGTGCAGTGCCAGAAATTCCTGAAATGCTCTGCTCTATAGCCATTCATGAACACGCTTCTTGTTTCATATACTAAGGTTTCCTCAGATAGGCTTATAGTCCATGGATTTTATAAAGAGTGATGCGGGCCACCCTACCATATATTTTAGACTTATTAGATGAAAACTCATTAACCGTTTAAACCTTCTAAAAAACACTTTTACTTATTCTAAATCGTGTTTCAAGCCCCCTTACAGGTCAATTTATCCCACATTAGTTTTGTGATATAAAACGTACGTATATTTTACTTATTTAATGTTCGATTTTTTGTTTATATAAACACTATTATACATGGAAACGCATTTGCTACAAATATTATAACGTATACCTATTGAGTTACTTTAGCTTTTAGTTGATTGTTTAAAAAAAAATATTTCAAGATACGTCTTTTTGTTTTACTGTAAAAAAGTTATCAGGTCTTTAAATCAACGCTTAAAATATACAATTCGATGCACTATAAAATGATGGGATATATAGTACGAAATGTTGAAATAAAATATTTTCTAAGTTACAACAGGTTGCTTCTGACGTTGTTTTATTTTTTTATTATTGCATATAAATTATTCTTTTTCTTATACTTTTTGAATTGAAACTAAAATAATAAAACTAGTAATACAATAATAACAGTAATCATAATAATTGTATTATTATTATTGATATGTATACTATATGCTTAGAATTAACAACAAGGGTATATGTGATTTTTTAAATTCCTACATTTTTGTATGATTTATTTAGTCTGAGAATCGAGTATTTCTCACATTTTTAAAAATAAATAACAATACAATTATGTTGATGTATATAAGTGAAACAATAATAAATTGTTTTATTTGTTACATTTCTATTTGTTGAACTATACTTATTCAATTTTACAAAATTTATATAGTTGCGGTCCTTCCATCATTTTAAATACGCACTGTGACATCCACTGAATCACAAATTTGTCCATAATAGTAAATTAACACTCTATAGTTTTTTAAAGTTTATTCAGAGTGCTTACAACGTCTAGAAATCTAACTAACTTCTTACACCTCATTATCAAGTGATCTTTACATAAAATAAAAAGTCTGTATAAGCTTTTACAATGTATTATAATTGATTTATCTATTAATTGTATACATATATATTTGATTTATTTTGTACATAAACATGTAATTTTAAAACAAGCAAATAACTTGTTATTAATTAATTGATAAAAGTAAGAGTTAAATGTTGCTTCTTATAAAGTTAAAAATATGACAAATGATTACCAATTATTTCTATCTGAAAAAAGAACCAGTTATACCACAATATGTATAGGTTTCTATAGTTTAAACTTCATATACAACGTGTGTCAAGACATTAGCACAAGCTTTCCTAGATATGCAAATTTCCTTTTATAAGACCAATCGCTTAAAGAGTCGAAAATTATAGGTCCCGATAGGGTCCAATTAAGCGGATTCGACTGTACTGCCATTGTAGGTATGTTTGTGGAGTCTGTCACACAATTTGAGCTGTGCACGTTTCTCCCCTTGAACATTGGTGTTGTGTTGGACAATTAGAACATTTACTAAGACTTTCAATGCTTCAATCCTATCACCTACACCAGGAATATACTATTTATTAAGGCTAAGAACAGTATAATGTGCATTTAACATTATGTTATCTTGTCCAAAGAGTTTATCTTGGTATTTAAAGTTCTTAATTTTAATGCATATGCTTGTTATATTCATTAAAAGGAAATTAATCTCGTGGCCTTGTCTAAAGTGACATTTTGTGACTCTAATTATTGGCATAATCAAGAAGAAAACTCTTTTCCTATAAAGTGATGTGATGACTGATTCTCATGTGAAAATATGATACACTGTATGTAATTAGATGGAATTATTGTTTTACAGAAAACCAAAAAGGTCAAATATTATAAAAGATTGAAAGTTTTCTAAAAGTTGAAATAACTCACCATATATACGTTATAACTTTAAATTTTGTAGGGGATGCGTTTTCACGTATAATAACAATTCAAAAAATTGGTTGACAAGTAAATAAAATATACTTACTTATATGTTTCGAAAAAGTGATGGTGGATAAACCGCCCGGTAAATAGGCCTTGCGACACGATTTCAAATGAGTAACAATGGTTTTTCGAAGGTTTAAACGGTTTATGAAGAAATTCTGATAAGTCTAAGCTCTAAGGCAGTGGTTTCCAACCGGGGCTCCTCGGAGCCTTTGTGCTCCGCGGTGCACCGTCAAGGGCTCCGCGAAAGATGACATAACTAATAAGAAAAGGAGAAACCAGGGGGAAAAGACGGACAGAATAAAATAAATAGACAGAACAAACGAATACATCTACAATAATTACTATGTTCAATGCACATGGATAATATGGATATCATGCTTAATTTAAATAGTAATTTGTATAAACAAATAACAATTTAATTAGTTAAAGTTTAAATAGTTTCTAATATAAAAAAACATGTTTATTTTATTTTTCAGGTAAATCATTAGTATTGCGACATCTGGCACTCTCTGATAGCAGAAACAGGTTGTCAGAAGCACAGGAGTTAGTTGCGAATAGAGCAGTGTGGGTGCGTGTTGTGCTTTGTCTTCTCTCCTACGTGCCAATATTTTAACACAATTTTTAACGCGTAAAAGATGCTGAAGTATTTGAAAAGAAGACGTGCAAGTGAAGAAGAGGATAGTGAAGATGAGCAACACTTAGCAGGGCAAAGTACAAGTAAAGTAGCTAAAGTGGGTGAGACTAAAAAAAACGCCGTTACAATGATACATATTTGGCCTTTGGGCTCACATGGACTGGAGAACAAAATGGTCGACTTCCATTGTACATTGTTTATGGGAAAATACTAACTAACGCAGCTATGTTCCTGTTATGTATTATTAAATGTATATAATAGCTGGTGCGCATGCGCACACATTTATGTTTATGTCTACAGTCTGACCGAGTGTCGCAGACAACCAGTCGGGTTGTAGCTTTAATAGAGTTAAGACCTACGCTCGTTGTTTTCTTACCCCACAGTCCTACTATATGACATGTAGGTACACAAATTTTCTTTGGGATGGTAGAGCTACTTCATTACTAAGGTTGCCTATTTTTTTGATACACAAAGTTGTATCTACTTCTAGTAATTGACTGTAAGAACAGCCATGCCCTTGTCTATTAAGGAATGTAATAACCTCTACATTACCAGTTATAGATTTAACAACCCGTGGGAGAAATACATGTTTTGATGTGAGCACAGACCCATCAGATATGTTGTCCTATTGATCAAGTAATTTGCTTTATACGGTCTGATGGAACACTCCCAGATTCGATTCCCCCAAGAATGACATTAAGAAATTTAATAATTATTCCAGAGAGATCATTGTAGTTTTTCCTCATAAAATGTGGATTTGGGGGCCAGTTAATTCCATCATTAATGGACTTTCTTACTTCATCACGTAAGGCTATAGCAGCTTCGGGATCACTTTGTTATACTTGTTCTTTTCCTTTATACAATTATATTTAATTTGTAAATCAATAAAATCCGATGCAATTGAATCAGTCAATAAGTTGTAAGGCTACCATGCACCCTAAAAAAATAGGGAATTTCTGATTTATTTTTTCTAGATACACTCGGAAATGATTTATTGTTGAATCTTCAACTTCAACACCTTTAGATGTTAAATATACACTAAGCTGTGCTTATAAGTCGACTAAAGATATAATTCGTGGTTTTATAAATATATCATTATGACATAATTAAATATGTTTTCTAATTATCCTTTTTCTAAATGCTAATATTTATCATAAGGCAATGCTGTTTGGGATGAATTATTATAATTTTTTGTATATGCTTTATAGCCTGAAACGTGATAGTGAGCCTCGACAGCAACAATATCCGGTGAAGTAACAGCAAGTCTCCATCACATCTCCTTGTTGCTATATCTCCAAATGTTTTGTCTGCCCTCATATCAGCAGATTATATCATTGGTTTTCTACTACGAGAACCTCTCATGTATTTTGATTTTCTTTTTCAAAAAATGCATTTTTTTCTCGTACAAGTTTGTTTGATGTAGAGTTAATGATTTAAAAACGGATATTTAGACTCCACCTCCGGTGATCCCAGATGTAGTATTTTTTTGTGTTTTTTTCAACGTTTATAATTTCTCAAGCTTTTTTTATGTGTAAACATTGATTTACACTTCTGAAAAAATTTGCACCATAAGTGCATACATTGAAGGAACATAAGTACAACTAAATCAGAAAATAAACTATATTGATATAAATCAAGAAATTATGGCTAAATATGCTTGCAGAAACTCAACCCCATAGTCGTGTTACGTAAACAAGATTGCTTCAGCAAAATTAGTAAATTTAAAAACTAATTCTTGAAAGTTTGAATTCGTTGTTTTACAATAAAAGTATTAAAACAAATTTATAATATGACCGTTTATTATGTTAATACGTACCATATGTAATATTAGCTATACTGGTAACGTATTTAGAAAAATATACCTAGTGTAAGAGGCTATATTAGCATATGTGATCCTAAAAAATGCATAGCCTATTTAGAGTCATCATCATTTATTTGACCTCTATATATAGCCTATATAAATACTTAGCTTACCTGGTCCACTAATATAGATATACACTCTATAAAAACCTACGTGTAGGTAAACATCAGCGTAATTTATTAATATTAAATGTAATTTATCTAAAGAATCAAAATATGCTATTCACAAAAATACAACAGACAAATTTAGTTTTCTTAAAACTATATTGTTTTTTTTAATAAGATGTCAACAAACTGGTAAATAATTAATTGGAATTATAGAATAGATGTTAAATAACAATTGTTTACTGATTCGCAGCAACAAAACAATATAAAATATTCAGAACTCCAACTTAATTTTTATGCATACTCCAACTCTAATAAGTGCGAGACATCACCAACGCATTTACTTATGCTGTATCTGCTATTTGTATCGATATTATGTTATTTAAAAACTGGATAACTAATAATTTGTGCACATTGTGTTTCCAACTTAAGATTTAAACAAAGTAATCTTACCTCATCTCTCAACACTTGTCAACTAATGTGAATATGATTTAAATCACATTCACACAATGTTTTACAGTTTTTATTTAAATAAGAAAAATGGGTTCAATGAAAAATCGTACAAAATTATCTCAATGTGTTTATATATAAAAAAGTTGATTTTAAATCAAATCAAGCTAGGTCGAAAACTTGGCTTTGTTTTCATATCTGACATGATCGTAATCTGTTCGAGTTCATATATATTGAATTTAACTAAGCAAATATATTTAATTCATTTTGTTAACATTTAAGTTTATAGATATAGCTGCATACCTGTTTCTAATGTATCATATTCTTAAAATTATAGCTTAGATTTAATTCTTTAGAAGAATTGATCAAATTTAATAAATAACCAACAAAATCTACGGATAAATTATCGAGCATTTCGTGAAATTAACATTTTCTTAAACATTATTTATAAACTCATTTATATATTTAAATACTTCATGAATGTTATAACTATTTATTAAAACAAATATATATTACTCTTAAGAATATTTTTTTTTTAATTTGAGGCTAACATCTTTGTAGCCAACAAATTTATGAGAAACTTTGTAAGGTCATCTTTAAAAATTGACTATTTTCCACTGATATATCTATACAGGATTCAAAGCCAAATATACGGATATGTAAAAATAATTTATATTTATTGTATAATTAATATATCAACCCACCGAGTATAAAGTTAAAATTGTGTAGTTTCTTAATTTTAATGGGCAAATTTTTGAAAGTTATTGAGGCAGCAAGAAATCATGTTAACTTTTTAACCATAATGTTATCTTTAAGTGACAGAAACACAACATAAGCAACTCAATTGAAAGGTTCATCATGGTTTTCTGAGCACTTTGAACTATTTTCTAATAAAAAATTAATGTTGGGTCTGTTCACAAATTTGCTTCTTGGCACACGGACTGATATACTAAAGTAAATTTAACAATAAACACAACATCAATAGCAAGAAAGTTGTAATTGATACAAAAATATACTAAAGAAGTATTAACAATAGACACAATAACAATAACAGGGAAGTTTTAATTTATTAAAATAAAATTGTTAACGATACAGATACAGCACTTTTGAGAAGATTTGAGTCACATCAAACAAAATGTAATGTGTAATTAATTAATATCAATAATAAATAACAACAACAACGATAACAAAACTAATGAATAGCAAATATAATGTAAAGTATTAATAAAACCACGTTATAATCAATTGAACATAACTATTCCCTAACAGTATGCAAGAAATGATTGCCAATGAAGTTATAACACGTTGTGAAAGATAAATACGTGCAGGTATTACATTAACTATCCTTTACATGGAATAACACTTTTACAAATTTTAAAAATCTTAGAAGAAAGATTACTTTATATGAGTGAACATGCTTCTTTGATAAAAAAAAAACTGTATCGATGTGAATGTACAAAAAACGTCATGCAAAATAAATAATTGATGGTTCCTGGTGGAGTGGAGGATACAACCAAACAGGATTTAAAAAATGGGATCAATATAAATGGTGCCGAGCGCTCAAGGTAAACTGTTTATCAGAAATATAGATAATTTATGACATTTTCAACCAGTAAATAAAAATTCTATTATCTTATTTGGCACAGGTATTACTATTTAATTTACATGTTATACAAGGAGTAAAGTATTTGTCACACAAATCTACTATAGGTTTAGTAACAGTACAATTACATAATGAACTCCATTTTATGTTTTTTCATATTAACCCTTTCGCGGCGGCGAGCCACTAGTAGTGGTTCATATATTTATTTGCTGACATGGTAACCAGTTCTGGCAAGACTTAACAAAAAAGTAATAGAAACATATGGAAGTTTGACCAGTCAGTTCTGCTAGTTCATATATAACCTTATATAAATCAATGCTTACCTATATTTTGAGTTATCATTCTGATCTGAAAATGTGTTTTGTTTTGATATGGCATATGTGTAATTAAATCTAGGAATAGGACAGTTGGTAAGATATTGTTCAACTACGACTGTAAAGCAACTGATAAACTAACAAAATGTACTGCAGAACTCAGACGTTCGGTGGTGCTTGTGTCGTACAATTTCAAACTTACAACAGAAACTATCAAGCCACCATATTCACAACAAAACATATTCCAAATAAGATGTCGGGCTAGAAACGTTGAACACACACATAACACAACCAAAAAGCTCTTATACTTGTTACATTGTGTTACGCGGTGCGAATTACATAACAAACATTGATATTTTGTCAATATATGAAAAGTAAGCTTGTTAACAGATAAATAAATTTAAAAGAAAAAATGAATAATTGAGGGTTATGGATATAAACTTATTTTCAAACAAAAATAAGGATAACAGAATTTTATTTTACTTTTTAATGCAATGTTTACTGCAAATAAATAAAAACCTATTAAATCTTACCAATATTAATATTTATTCTAAAATGTATATTCCTTTCAAGGGTTTGAATGAGGTATAGATCTAATTAAAGTTTGAATTTGTTTGCTTGTAGTTGTCAGAGTAGGCTTTTTATTGAATTAAAAAAATTTCATTTACAAAAAAAGTAAAGCTATTAATTCTGATAGTTTTTCGTTCTAAAAAGGTACAGTTTGTATCGAACGTGTGAACAAAGTGAAGGACGAGCTCTATGAAGAAATTGGATTTGTGTTGTTGTTGTCATCTGGGCCAAGTCTTTTGTTATCGACCTTGGAGCAATCTTTGCTTATAACAAAATATAGGGCTTTAAATTCTGAACAAAGAGGTTTTTTTCAGATATTGTTTTCCTTTTTAAAATTAACTTTTTTATTTTTTATTTCACAGGAATGTTTACTTTGAAAAAACTGAAAAACTATGTATGCATTGTCAAAAGTTTTACTATGAAAATGTTTTCCCCAAATTTATATTTTTGAAATACGCTAAAAGCTGTTGTTGGAAGTATTTTTCACAAGATTAATCAAAATCAAAATTTGAATTATAACTTCTTTTTTTTTTTATTTTAAATGAATATTTATTTGATACAAAAGAAAGAACAATTAATTCTCAACAACCTTCGCTAAAAATATTTTTTATGGATATAATTTTTTTGAAGTAACAGCTGTTTTCATGGTTAATCATAAAACATTTTTAAAATGATAAATGATTTTCTACTTGAAGTAAATGTTGAACTATTAATTTTCAACAACTTTCACTGGGAAACAATTTACAAAAAACGTATACTTCTAAAAAATAGGTTTTATTTGTTGACCAAAATCAAAGTTTTGCTTATAACTTTATTTGCTGTATCTATTTAAGATTATGGAAATAATCATTTTCTAAAACAGAAGATAATCATTAATTGGTGCTTTTATTTGTTATAACAATTTTTATTGAGGATTAATTATCTATAAAATTTACATGCTCTCATAAAGTTTTTGATATATTGATATAATAGCTGTTTTTAACCTTTAGGTGTGTCACAGTATTATTAATGAATTACACTTTGAGTTTGTGTTTTTTCCCAATGTTTATTCATTTAAATTAATTGTGTTGTACACTCTATAGTTAATTTTATTGTATTACTTTCGTACATATACTTTTTTCAGATGTTTTTCATAACATACGAGTTATAACAAAGATTTCGAACTTCTGTTTATTGAATTGATTTATTTGAGTGCAATGTTTTGTCCATTTACACATGCGATGAAAATTTATCAGCCGTTGCCAGAACGGAGAAATAGTTTTGTCCGGTATTATTGTGTATGGTAATTGTGTTGGTGTCGCACCATAAATACGGTTAATACCGTTTTAGTTGACATTTTTTATGTTGGTTAAGAGTTATTGGGATATATTTAAAAAAGAACCTTTTTTTATTAAATAAATGTATTTCTATCTTAAACTTATACAACCGGATCTAAATACATTGATTTTGAATAATTATATATAACAGTATTTAACTCTATTAGAAACGTTTAACAATGACTAAATCCAATAAAACTGTTTAATAATACAATAAAAGAACATGCAAACGGTTTATTTTTGTTATACAAATACGTATATGTATATACAAACAAAATAGCGAACATTAAAATTAATATTAATATTAAACTGCATTAAAATAATATAAATTGTAAACATCATGTGATACAAGACAATATTTTAAACTGTATTACTACTTTTGAGATGATAAATCATACGAGTAGATTCGTAAACTTCATGATATAAGCTAGGACATAATAAAAAAATTATTTTTATTTTAATGTAATTAATTAGAGCAAATACTAGAATATGTTTTCATGCAAAGTTTTTAAATGAGTTAAAAAACTTCTTGGGCTTCTTTTTGCATTGCAAATAAGCTTTTTCAAACGTCACTTAAAAGATCCAATAGGCGTTATAAGGTTAAGATAAACATTTGTTTATATGTATGGATACCATTCACAAGATATGCAACCTAATAAACTTGTGTCACCCATATAGTATGCATTAACTAATCAAGTATGCCTATTTAAGGTAATTTAATTGATCGCGTAAACACTAGACCACTTGCGTTCTTGATTAATAAGCTAACATACTTGGAAGGATTTAACTTGCATGAGAATGGGTGATGAATATTTGATGACTTAAAATACAAAATAAAAATTAAGAATTTTATAATCTTGACAAGTTAATAATACATCAAAAAACTGAGATCTTCTATTATTATTATTTACTTTTAAAAATAAACTTGATGGTTATTTTATATTGTAAATCTTATTAAATGTTACTTTTACCATGTTGTGACTTTCATCTTTATTATTTTTCCTAATGCAAGTTTATGTGCGTTAAAGTTAGCTTAAGATTAATTATTTGTGTTTAGTTATTAAGGCAATTTGTTTTATATATATATCGAGTTCTTATTTAAAATTTAAACATAAGATTACTTCATTTTAAAGCAGAATGTCGTCTGCACAATAAGAACTTGTGTTGCAATTTTGTGATAAATTATGTTTCATCTATATATATATATGATTATATAAATTAGATATCATTTCATATAAACCTAATTATCGTGTTTTAAGTTTTTTTAATTAACGATTATGAAATTAAAAGCTGACTCTATACTTTTTCATGAAAAATTCAAATGTCAAATGATTCTTTCATATAGAAGCAACTTTTGTGCGAAGCCACAAACTTTTCCTAAAGTTAGATTAATTTTTAATCAAATTTAAGTAATAAATATTCTTGGTAATTAAGAGCGAAATATTTGCTAGACTTGTTTTGTTAGTTAACTACTACTTGATTTTGAAGAATAACATTATTTAGTTTTCATAAGAAAAATAGTTTACCCAAGTTTGGAAAATATGCATCCTGAAAGTTTTGGTTACAGTTGTTTCATCATAAAAAGGGTTTCAAAAGGGTAAACATGTGTCGCTGGTTTTGGCAAAAGATCAACGACCACAAGTAACTCTTCAACTAAGTCTGGTTCTTGGACAAAGCGTAGACTACATCCTCTGGACTGCAAGAACTGATGTTTTCGGAAAGCGGAAAGCTTTACGGAGTCGTTTGTGTGGGTGTATGTGTGGGTGTGAGAATGTGCGTGTAAATGTATGTGTGTGTGTATATATATATGTGTGTATATGTGTGTAAGTGTGTGTGTGTGTGCGTACGTGTATGTCTCTGTGCGTGTATGTGTGTAAGTGTGTGTGTGTGTGCGTGCGTGTATGTCTCTGTGCGTGTGTGTATGTGCGTGTTTGTGTGTATGTGTGATTATGTTTTTTTTAAATCAAGTGTGTTGCAACAATGAGATTAGGACACTGAATCATCTTAACCTGTTTAAGCTGTCTTACAATGAGTTCCTTGAATTGACAACTTTAGGTTATTAACTTCACCATTCTATCCCGCTAAGTTAGTAAAAAACATTATCAAAATAATCGACTTGAATAAGTCAATTCAACTACTTTCTGCTTACTGTGCAGCAGTCCAGTGATTAAAATAAAGACCAACGTTGTTTAGACATCGTGTACTTGTATTACAAAAAACATTAGACTGTCTCTTATTAGTGTTGTATAAAACAAACAATGATGTTGATGATAAAAGAAAAACACTGAGAAATAAAATATAATAATTCCTTTCAAACTTTTATTAAAGAAAAACAGTTTACTTTTCAAATGAGTTGAATTTTCAATTGAAAGAGACAGCCTTAGTAAAAATATTTATAGTAAGCCAATATAATTTTGTTTTTATTTCGACGTGATTGGATTTAAATTTTGTATATTAGCTATTTAAACTTTTATCAAATTATATAAACTTATTATTACTACCGGTTTAATTTATTTAATGAGACATAGTTCATTGTAAATGCTTTGTATTGACAACGTAAAATTTATTGGAATAAACATAATTTGAAATTTTTATAAAGACTAAAAAAATTGGTCTTAAAAAAAGTTTTTTCTTTTCTTATCCTTAATTGGTATCGATGAAAAATTCACGAATATACATCAGATATACAAATTTAAAACTATTGCAGCTCTAAAGTTTTCATGAAACAAGATACAAAACTTGAGTTTAGCTTTAATATAAATTTAATTAAATTTTTTTTTGAAATTTACCGAAAAACAAAAAGAGTCTTCTGTTAAAAATATAACCTTTTTTGATTAACGTTAACTAGCACTATAAATTTTTAAGAAGTGTGAACCCCAATAGAATCATTTATAATATGCGCTCAAAATTCACCAACTCGCTTAAGAGAAAACAATTTATTTTGGTAATTACTAAAAAGTAGTATCAATTACTATAAGCTAAAATAAACTATCAATTAACAACAAACCAGGTTTTGCTTGTACAATATGTACATACCAACGAAGCAAATAAGCAAGTTTAAGCTGATAAAATAAAAGAAGGAAATAAGTATCTCCACATTTCTTATTTCATATTTCATTTGCTGTGACAGTATTAAACTATATTGCCTAAAACTTTATGTTCAGATAGAATAAGTTTAGAACGTTTGCTCATACTGATAATGTAATAAATTATTTCGTTACTTATAAACTGCATTTTTAGTTTTACTTCTAGCTGGTTCATAAGTAGTGTTGCTGCAAATCAATATCATGTACTGAATTAAATTATCATTCAAAATAGTTTCCTAAAAAACCTACCATGTTATAGAATAACAAACTTAAATAAGAATTAGCCTAACACAATAAATATCAATAAAGTTATTCAAAAAAGTTTCCTAAAAAACCTACCATGCTATAGAATAACAAACTTAAATAAGAATTAGCCTAACACAATAAATATCAATAAAGTTATTCAACACTGTACTTAAAAGAGGTCAAAACTTTCAAAAGAAATAGTATAACATTTTGGCAAAGTCAAAAATTTGAAATATGGTTTAATCAATGATAATTAACAATGTCAGATGATTCAAAAATTGTTTTTAAAAAAAACATTCATGTGATGACATTTAAAACAAATATATATTAAAAAGCAATTTGAGAATTAATATAAATTAAGCGACATCATTTCTATTTCCTACGCTGTTGGATTATTGTATTGCCTACTATTGAAGGAAAAAACAAAATGTTTCCCTTCTCTCAAACCCAATGCTAGATATGTGTTTTATAACGATGGATCTACGATATATAAAAACCATAACTCCATTGAGTTTTGGCTTTCTTTTTTCCACGTACTCGAACGGTTATATTTTAGATTTTGTAGCTTTATTTACAGAGTAATAATTTTGAAATTATTGTTGGAACAACATCATTTAAATATTTGTAATTTTTACTTTATATTTGGTTCTAATTTCAGCTAAATAATTTGACATTATGCGAATAAATTTATCATTCTTAATTTTAAATCGTACTATATATGTTTGTTATTTAACTTGGTTTTTTGGTAAGTTAACGTATAGCCTACTGCAATAATCAATATTGGATAAATCATAAAAT
>JARUHE010340550.1:0-10485 GCA_031471125.1 Archaeomysis grebnitzkii | reverse complement strand
AATTTCAATGACAAAGGTTTTACAAAACACAACGTTGTATAAATGTTAGAAGATTTTAAAATAACGTTATAATAACGCTATGACAACATTAAAATGCCCGTTGGGTAGAATATTTGGAAGAATTGGTTTTTCTAACACGTTTGACTTTGATGTAAAATAGTTTGTTAGAAAAGTTTGAAATATGAATAAATATATAAATATAAATGTAATCTAAACTATAAATATACAGATTTAACTTAATATTTAGACATACATAACCATATAAATATAAAGAGATATAAACATGAATAAATTTATATGTACATAAATATATATACATCTAGATAAATATAAATATAATATATAAATGTAGATACATTTATAAAAATAAGTAATTGTATATGTACATAAATATATATAAATCTAGAAAAATATAAATATAATATATAAATATAAATAAATTTATAAGAAAAGTAAATATATAGACATATAGATATATAGATAGAAGTAAACATAAATAAATATAAATATGATTTGTAAATGTAAATATAAATAAATATACCAATTTAAATAAATACATAAACATAAATTAATATATAAATAAAAATAAATATTTAAATATAAATTAAAATAAATATTTAAATATAAATAAATACATAAATATAAATAAATATATGAATATAAATAAATATACAAATACAAATAAATATATAAATATAAATAAATATATAAACATAAATAAGTATATAAATATAAACAAATATAAATGCTCAAAATTATAAAAGTTACAACTGCATTTGAATAAAGTTTCCATTGAATGAGTGTAATAAATGGATCAATGGCATCGGCATTCAACAGAAGTTCTCAAAACAAATGTGAGCAAAAGAAAATATTTTATCTGTATCACGACGTTTATTATCTGTGTTATCTGTACGTGCACGATACAATTATGCAGATATCGTGTTGCATCGTGTGTAAACACGAAAAAAATGTAATTTTCTATGGTGATAAATCAAATGTTAGACACTATACATAATTGTATCGTTATATAATATTTCCATTGAAAATAATATGTATAAAGTTCGGTTACACTTTCTAAAATAATGTTTATCATAACATTAAATAGGAGGGACTGAGTGCATTTAAATTCTATTCACTATTTATATTACCTTTATTTAAATAATGTTTAAATGGAATTTTTTGAACGATATTAATTAGGTAATAGAAACTTACATTGCTTTTGCCAAAGATTTATAAGTGTTTAATTGACAGGGTATAAATATATATTCAGGGCTATTGTCATTTTGTTTTAAAATTATGTCAGCTCTCTATATTTCAAATCTACCTTACTTGTTTCAAAATAAATAAATAAATAAATAAGTTCTTATTTATTTGAAAATAAATAAATAAATACTTGTTTGATAATTAATAAATGAATAAATAAATTCTTACTTAATTGAATATAAATAAATAATTAATTTTTTCAAAATAAATACTTTGAAACTGACCAAGCTTTAAATGAGACCAAGGACAATATTTCATATTGGGAAGACATAACAAAATATGCATTTGTTGTGTAAGTAATTATTTCTATAAATTACATTTATGAATTACAAATATAACATAAGAAATGTGACTTAATGTTAAAATAAAATAAAAGTATCTTTAAGCAACACACTATAAATTATTAAACTTTAAATGAGGAATATGATTTTCTAAATACTAAATTGAGAAAATAAATTAATGTTTTTCAAACAAAAAAGTATAAACACATTATTTACCCTCTCAATAAATAATAAAAACTAAAAATAAGGAACTAATAATAAATGAGAAAAAATAATTATTAAAAAAATAGAAAAAAGTTTAAAGATTTAAACAAGAAAATGATGACCTCTCAACTCGAAAGGGCAAAGAAAATTTTTTTATTTTTCTTTGTTTATTATATTTTTAATTTCAAATATTCTTGAAAATTTAAAACTATCCACAAATTACTTTGGAAATAAATTTTATTTTTTATTTTAAGATTCACATACAGCTATTATAAACTTACTCAATTTTTAAATAATAGATTCAAGTGTAACAATAGAATCAATGCTAACTAACTTTAATTAATCATTTTAATGGTGTGGTATATAATATCTACTCTGTTAATAATCATAAAAAAACAATGACAAAAAAAGAATAACACCAACAAAATAATTACAGTAAGAACAATATAAATGACATGCTATTACTATTATCACAACTTTGTTTTACAAAAATCATGTATATATATATGAAAATATAATAATTAAAATAATCATGCATTTAAACTATTGTCTTATGAAAATACCATTAAACTATTTAATGTTAAGAACTAAATTCTTAAAATATACATTACATACATAAACGTTTGTAATTGTTAATACTAAGATATCAAAAAACTGAGTACAATAAAACTGTGTAAGTCAGATATTATGGATTATAAATACTTAATTTCCAAGACATTTGTTTGATATGTTAAACTTAAAATAACTTTGAAATAAATAAAATTACAAACAATGTGCAAATGAAAAAAGTGATTTAGTATTTTGAACTTTTTCATATAATGAGCAAGTAATACAAAACTAACTTTCAGTCTATAAAGTAAATTTAAAATGTAATACAAATGCAAAGTTTTGCTTTTAATATAATTACAAAATGGCTTTAAATTAGATAGAAGATCCTATCACATAAAGATGCTTCCCTTTTGGAAAGAAGTTCTTTGAATAACGAAATAAGAGTTGTAAGTTGGTTAAATAAATCTTGATAAGGACCAACATAGTTAAATACTTGACCTCACAGAACAGTTTCGCCTACTCCATTGATATCCAAGTACCAATTATTCAAGTTTAAAAATATTATTTTATTTCATAAGAAATGTCACACACTTAAAAATTTGAAGTTCAGTAAATACAACTTTTCCAGCCCGAGTTAAACGTAATTAAAATGTGGACATGTTTAAAGAAATAACAAATATCGATGCAGTATAAAACCTCATGCCAAAAACATCCTGTGGTAGTTTCCCAAATAGATTAAGTTGAAATAATAAAACCTTTATTAATAAACGTTTAATTGGCCTGATAACAACTGCTACGTTTGATCTTAAAGAGGCATTGCAAAACAGGGAGATTAAAATCATAATGAGTTGGTGCTGTATAATCGAACATATTTTTCGTATGATAGTATCACCGAAGCTGGTCATGACTTATCATCAATTTGTCATCATTTGTTTTCTGTCGATTAAGAAAATATGTTTTTAGGTCGCTATGAGTATCTCTTGAAGTTATTAGATCATTCATTTATGATTCTTGTATCTTATTTAATTTTAGAAAATAAGAGTTCTCTTCAGCTGAAAAGTTGTAGGAAATATAAAGATGTAAATTAATCAATACAAATATGTTATTTTTTATGATTAATAGCTTATAATAACTAACAAAACAATATAAAATAGTAATTATTAATATTGTTTAGGTGAAATAAATGTATTACTTTTAGGTTTGAAACCTTATCTCAATAAAATATTGTGAAGTAATCAATTGTTTGTTAATAGAAATAAAAAACGTAAGTTACATCTTCGTATCTTAACTAACTTTTCTAAATAATTATTATTAACACAATATTGGGTATCGATTTAAAGCAAATCTAAACATAATTAAAGTTCATAAAATTATAACCCGACACAGTTCGAAATATCAATTTTGCTCTTCGTGCGGCAAATCTACAATTAGCAAAGAGCAAAGACAAAAGCAAACAATGTTGCATGCAAACGATGTTTTTATGAGCTTCCCTTCCTTTGCCATACCGGCCTGGCTGGACTATAATGCATCGTTCTTTATTTAGAAGACAACCCATTATTAGCTGCACAATAACAGTCATTAATAATTCCTGACGTCTTTATTAATGGGTAACATCATAATTAATATTAATTGCCATTAATTACTGATTAAACCTTTTACAATGAATAATGAACTCGATGCTCCAATAAATCTGGTAAATGTAAGTTAGATTTCTGATGATAGATTTATTTTTACTAATTGTTAAAAGTCTATTTGGATCTCATTTATTTGCAAGATTTGTTTTTCATAGATAGGTTGAGATTGATTTCATCTACATTAGATTAAAACTTTAGGTTGTTGATAAAATAAACTGTTTTCGTAACGTAAAGTATTATGAATTTTTAGCTTAAGATACAAAATTAGAGACATTTTGAGTAAAATAATGAATTTAATTTATGATTATTCAAATAAATTAGTTTGTAAGAAATGAAAAGGAAACAAAAGTGAAGCAGAGGAACAAGATTCAACAAACTCTTCACTCGATTAACAATGGCTGATCATATTTGGACATTAAATTAGTTATACTTCAAACATTTTTGGATTATTACTCTTTTATTTTTAAGTCGATTGCCTAACACCACCTTTAATAACACACAAGTACTCACATTCAAACATTTAATTTTTATCGAATAATCAATAAGTTAAGCAAAAAAAACTACACAGCTAGACCCCCCACTTACAAATTGTTGCTACAGATCAATTTTATCGGCTTCGATAACACCTTAAGCGGAATTATTTTGATAAAGTTAAGTTGTTGATTAATTATCCTTTTGTTAATTGGATCCTAAATCTTACTGATATGGAGAAGAACACATTGAGGTAGATAAGGTACCGATAAGAAAGCTATTAGGAAAATTAATTTATGTTTAAATAACTAAATATGTTATTTTTATAATACTTAACGACACTTTATAGATAACAATTGGATGGCCATTATTAATGTACGGATTTAGAGGAACAGGTTTTAGTTAAAAGTTTAAACAAGTGTATGCTAATAACCTAACATAGTAAAGTTTGATGCGTGAGAAATATTTTAAAAGCATATGTTTTTTACTTTTCATTGTGTTTTATTGATACTATAATATACATATAATTTATGTACATATATTTTTTTTTCTATTTACTTATTTTTATTTTCTTACTTTTAACTCTATGAAAATATGTATCCCTAATATTTTCTCTTGCTTAACTACATTACATAGGGTATGCAGAAAAACTTGAACAAAAAAGTAATCTTCTCGAGATAAAATAACAAACGACCCTTGCTTCAAAAGTACTTTCTTTGTCATGAACATAATTTATACACCGACCAGTGACAAGTCCTTCTCAATCCCTTGTATTTATTTTTTCAACATTTGTTTTATTAATTGTCCAACACGAAGCAACATTTCAGTCGAAGTCACGAAAATTTATTCTCTTCAAAAAATTTCTAAAGATTCTTCTTCGGTGAACAAAACCTTATGTTGCAAATCAGCGCTGCCATTAACATTATTCCTGCCAGAAATTAACATTTCCATCTGTGATAATATTTTTTTGGCCATGGCAATACAAATCCTTATTATTGTTAATGTTTTAATTAAAATTTATTGCTTATATATGCTATTATATGTATATAACTAATCAAGTAAATGTTTATTGTTATTATTATTATCACCACACTGTTTTGCTAATATCCTTGCCATTATTATTGACGTTATAAGTAACCTATTTTTAGTTGTTCCACAATAGCTACCATTAACGCATAAGCAATTATAAAATGTATTAAACAAAATACACTTTCAGCTAAAACAGATGAAGTATTTGTTAATTATTTAGTAGCAATTTATAAATTATTCCATCCATCACTGAAAAATAAATATTTTTCAATACATCGATGATGTTACTCTTCTACCTTCGTTTTGTGTCGATTTGAATATCATTTTAAAAAGGCTGAACTATTAGTTTTGTCTCGACCAATCAGTGAAAACCAATCGATGATCAACAAGCCATAGTAAATTGTATTTCTTGACCAACACTCAAAAGTGTGAGTTTATCTAAGTGTCGGAGTATTTGAACCAATCAGCGATGTTCTCTAACTTTCATTGAAATAAAAAAGAAACATCGAAGAGAAACATTATTTATAAGATGATTAATCTATCGTGTGACGTCACAGTTCCGTTGAAACTTATTAATATGAATTTCACTTACAAAGTCGGATGGTATATCACGACTAAATTATTTCTTTAATATTATCATGTTGCAGAACAAGAGGGCGAGGCAGAAGGAAAGGGAAAAGTGATCGATAGACTGGTTTCAACGGATAATTCACCTTGTATGCTGGGCTGTGTAATTAATTTGGCCCAATTCTGTCGCACGTTAACACTGGCGGGCGTGCACGCTTGCGCTGAGATAACCATCAGTAATTTAGCTGCATTTGAAACAAATTTTACGCAGATCTATCTGAGAGATCTCTTTTTAAAGCCCACTGTGATAGGATCTTTACTGTTGAACAGCCTTACTATGCAGCGTAGGTGGACATTTTTAAGGTGAAACCTTACTTTTAAAATTCTCAAAAACAAAATCTCTCTACAAAGGGAATCCTCAAAATTCGTATGCATATATGACACTTATTTGATGTTTTCTATTTTATATATAATATTTCTTTTTATAAATCTCATCAAATTAGAAAACATAAACTACCTTTAAACAGTTGGTGTTTTGTTGCCATATATGACTTTAATTAACGACTCCTGCACAATTATTTTTTATGATATGAAGCATTTATGTGTTTATTGTAAATTGAAGCAATATAAAAATGTTTCCTTTTTAATTTTTATCAATTACTAGGACATGTCTTTGTAAATATTTTGATGGTGTTTCTTATAGTTATAAGTTTCTATGTATTTCTGCTAAATAAATGAATAAATGTGTGACTAATTACATAACTTCATGACTCTCTTAAAAGCTCATCAGTCTGAAATGTTCAAATAACGCAGAGGGTAATTAAAACAATTATTTTACCTTTTTTATATCTTCAAAATCCTTTTTGTTTAGTCCATGTGGTTTGTTACGCTTAAGTGCATTTTATACATCTTTGATACATGTTCCATTATCACGTAGAAGTTGTGTTTACTGCTTATACAAAGTCTTTTTTTGAATAAGACAAAGTTCGTTGATGAGAATAAATTTCTATAAGTTCATGGTTTAAGCATGTTGACTTGAGATATCCTGGATTGTCAGATTCTTCAAAAATAAACATATACAATTATTTGTGTCTTTTGATCTCTCCCAAAGTGTGCTTCTCTGTCCTTACCTTCCATATAGATGCAACATAGAACTAATACATTGATGTTATCAACATAAGTCGAGGGATTAAGAAGCCTCACCAACACAAAAATGTTGTTATGAACGTAAGCTGATTTAAAAATTTCGTTGTAGATTAATTATGCATAAACCAACCTCGTTCTCGTCGATTCGAGCTGACTCTAAGCTATTATTGGGAAGTTGGACGTGGCATATTGGGACGTGGCATATTGGGAGGTTGGACGTGGCAGTGTTCCTTTAATAGCATCTGCTGTGCTTACTTCGGCTTGGAAGAAGCGCCATATCTCGACCACATATCTTTCGGGTAAACATCACTTCATAAGGTGGTAACGTTAGGCAATAAAGAATATTTGTTTAACAATGTCGGCGCCAAACAAAAGCTGTACATATATTACCACGTATAATTATTTATAGATAACATAAATAAGATTTAAAATATTTTATAAAACTTTGCTACGAACAATTTTACTAAAGTAAACATTTTTGACTCAAAAATGACCCCAAAGTTGACCTTTTAATATCCTACTCAACCAATTACTTTTTTGTGAAAATATTTTAACAACAAAAGTAAATATATTTTTATAATGACAGTTTTATTTTTATTCATTTATTATTATTATTGTCACTACTGTTATAATCAGCGTTACAATTACAGTGGCCATCATAAATACTGTTATTATTTCATGTTTGTTTTTAAACTATGATTAATCATTATCATTATTATTATCATCATTGTTGTTGTTATTATCATTATTACCATTTTTGTTGTTATTAATATTATTATTAGTATTCTCTTTGTTGTTATTATTATTATAATTATTAACTATTAACATCTCTTTAATTACCATTACATATAATGTGTTTTTACCATTAATGATTGATTTTTAAATTTTCCTTCGAATAATTGCAACTCCTTTTAAGGTTAATCACAGGATGGCGAAGCGAAAACCTCCCAAAGTTTCACTTTTTAATTCTAATCATTTCAAAAAACATTTCCCAAAACTTGAATTTATTTTAACTTTTCAAGAAACTTTCCCAGAGCTGCTCAAACTTTTATTCAGCCCAAGATAATTTTATAAAGTGTGAATGTGTTAATAGTGATACAAATAATGTTAAAGATTGAAAAGTTGTTAAACAAGGATAGAAAGAAAAAAAGTAACAATAAGGAAAAACATTTCTGTACAAAGTATGATTTGTTTCCCAAAAAGTACAATCTACAAGCAAATGTTCTTAAAAATTATGAGTCAATTTTGAGCTGCGTCAAAAAACTTTGAATAGTTTTTTAATAAGGAAGATAGACAAAAATAATTCAAATTTAGTTAAAGTTTATTTATTTATACCATCATGATTAACACTTTTTCCTTCAGAGCTTCAAAAATGGTCAATAAAATTTAGCTTAAGTAAAAAATAAAAACAAAAAGTAGTAATTGTGGTGGTAGAAATAGTAATAGTAGTAGTATGGTACTAATTTCATTATTAATATTACTTATATAACAACACCACTATAAAAATAGTAGTAGTTTTGTACAAATGAAGCTACTAGTATTATTTTAATAAGCAAAATCACTATAAAAATATTACTAACACCTATGGTATTAATGACACTATTAAGATTATTTATATAAGCAACACTATTTTATTGGCAGCCAATGGTTTTACAATAACTGTTCGTTGCTGATTTTATGACAAAACCATTAATTAATTAGGTCATGAGAGCAATTTTAAAGCAGTGAACATAAATAATCAATTTTTCAAGGAAATTGAATTTATTATGATTTCAATTTAATATTCATAAAATCAGACACTATGAAACTGTTTATTTAATAATTTAGAAAGGTTCGACATATGTACTTCTTTGTAGATCGAGTCGATATCATAAGAAGTGTTGGTGCTACACTCACAAAAGCTTTGACGTTAAACAGACACTTCAGACTTGATTTCTGAAGGCACACAAACATTTGATTTCTTATCAAAAAATATGTTTAATAAAATTTGAATTTTGTTCACATGAACTAAGTTTTGTTACCTAACACTCAATCTTAACCAAACATTTCATAATATAAGAATTGCAAATATTCATTTCAGCTTAGTTTAGTTTGTAAATTATATTTCTTTGTGATGATATCAACATAAAAACTTTCAATTATGAGGTCAGAGATTCTAACTAGAGTTTACAGAATAATAGAACAGAATAAAGTTTATTTTAGACTACCAAACAAAAAATATAAAATTTTATTTGCTAAATATTTAGTTAAGGTCATTTCAATTTAAGCTCTTTATGATATTAACAACAGTTTCATCTCAATCTCAGTCACATTATGGAAGGTTATAAAAATGATTATAACAAATTCCAAATGTAAATAAATTAGTATTGTGATTTAAAGCAAAAAATATTTACAGTCTCTTCCAACAAGTGGATGATAGTTTCATAGTTTTTAAATTTTAATAGATAAGTTTAACATAGATACTTCATTTATGAATTACTATTTTTTGTTTAGCGCATCATTAAAACAAATCAAAACATATGTCTCATCAAAACTATTTTATGTAAAATATAAAATGGTTTGTTGGTATTAATTTATCTAATTTTGCTTTAGTTATGAATACAAAATAATTTTTAAAGTGTATCAAAAGAAATAGAAAAAACATTTAACCATCCAGTAAGGAGTATATTTATGTTTCAAATGGAAAACACAAAGCAAGCATATCCTATTGTAAATCCTTTTCAATTATAACATACCTTGAACATATATTTCCTTTTCTACAATGACATGTTCATAGATTCGTATCTTGAATTGAAACCTTTGTTCAATAATTAATACGCATTCAATGATCTCCTGAACTTACAAGCAAAATCAAAAGCAAAAGCACCGACGTACATAACAATAGACATACATGAAAACACTTGTGAGCGGGCGCGCACAAACACCCACTTATACGTCATAATTACTCTGTTAAGTGGAAGGGGAGACGAAAGTAATGATCTTATCGAAATATTTTATGTTGTACATTTGCGCTTAATCATTTGCAAACATTTTTGCTTGGAGATTATATTCATTATTATCTATGCTTTGGGTCAAGAGAAAACTTTCAGTTTTTATTCATTAAATACTTGGTGATTTCTCGAAAACATGTTAATAATTTATTTCAAATGAACTTAACTATCACAGAGCAAACACCTACAAGCATACACACCTTCTCCCTCTCCTTCTCTCTCTCTCTCTCTCTCTCTCTCTCTCTCTCCACCTCTTCTATCTCTCTTTTTATCTTTCTTTTTCTCTCTCTTTTTCTTAATTCTTACCTACTACGTGTACAGTTAATTCAATATACACATTGTATATATATA
>JARUHE010340539.1:0-10486 GCA_031471125.1 Archaeomysis grebnitzkii | reverse complement strand
ATATTTCCAAATATTTCGGTATCACATGATACCCTCGTCAGTAGAAACTTGTTTGATCGATTTTTTTCTTAGAAAGATTGACCTTATTAGGAAAGACTATTATCATACATACTACAGCTTTACATTTTTTTTTTTTTCTCAAAATAATGTTATGAAAGCTGAAAGCTGTAGTATGTATGATAGTCTTTTCTAATAAGGTCAATCTTTCGAAGAAAAAATCGATCAAACAAGTTTCTACTGAGGATGGTATCAGGTGATACCGAAATATTTGTTTATAAAAATAAACTTATCCTCGTGGAATTGTGTGTTTGATTTTATCTATATAAAGTTTAATACAAACCTGACATCACATTTAGTAAATGAGTAAATAATTTAAGGAATTAGTGGCTCATTTAAAATATATAATAATAATTAAAAAAAAAAACTTATATGTTTTGTTTGTACTGAGGAGAGATCACAATAAAGGATAAATTTATATTTGAAATGCTAGTTTAAATCATGCCATAATAAAACATCAAACATGTAGAGCAAAATTATTACACGACAGGCAAACATAAAAATAGCTTAGATATAGGTATAGGTATATTTATAGGTATAGCTTAGGTATAGAACAAAACAACTGACCGAGCTTGTGCAATTACACCTTACCGAGTATGGAATGCCACGAAGGTACTCTTATTCTTCCGGTGACAGGGTCTTGCAAAGAAAGAGAAAATAGTTATAGCAATAGCATGGAAGACAGATGCAGCTGCTAGCTCATTGGCCATAGAAGTTGATCAGTTTTATTTCCAAACTGTGGTCGCCTTAACACAAAAAAGAGTCCGCCTAATAATAATAATTTAGATTTCAAAATTTTACTCAAAGATATATTATTTCAACGAGCTTGTTCAAGAAATATTATTTCTACACAAAATTATACATTCATCAAATGTATGCATTAATTCACATACTGCATCAACTTGAACTTATGTATAAATGCTTACCAGGTGAATTTGTTAATTCGTTTAGTTGATTAATGAAAAAAACATTTAGTTGAAGCAAAGCTGCCTTATTTTCTTGAACTATCAAAAGACTTTGTATATAAAAAGAATTATGATGAAATAAACACCAGCCACAAGTACATCACCGTCAATAATCATTGTAAACATCACAGTTGTAGATTGATTGATTATATAAAGTTTGGGCGAAGTCCGGCACTGCCCCTATAAGGTATTCAGCACCCAATCCCAGTTGTAGAGAAAACTTCAAAACAAAATAGCTGTTGGAATCACTAATTGGAAGATCTTGGTGTATACTTTTATGACATACTGATGAAGGGAAATTGAAACCTATGTCTTCACTTGGTTTTACTGGATCAACAAATAATTAATTTAGATTATTAAGACAGATATACTATAGGATGTTCCGATCTTTTTCATAATGTCTCTCCCAGATTATTTCAATTACATTCAACAAAATATGTTTTAAGATTTCAGGTCAATGTTATATTCGACCTTGTTTATTTTATTCAATTAACATTGAATATATTCCTCGAAAAAACAAAATATTTTTCTCTGGTTTTAGTTGTTTCTGTTTTCTTTAATTATATTGCTAGAACACATTTAGATATAGGTTCAAATTAATAATACAAATCTAGAATTAATTTTTCGAACAACTATTGCGAAGAATAATTATTTATTAGAGGCAGATGTGCCAAATTGACACAACTTTCTCTAATTATTCTCATCAATAAATCTTGAAAAATTTAAACATATTCATATTACCAATGTCAATCTATATCTAAATATGTTATAGCCAAAAAACTAAAGAAACAACCGAGACAAAAGACAAGACATCTTTTTTCCTTGGAATATACCCAATGTTACAGTTATTAGTTAGGGAACAACTATGAAAAGTTTCATAGAAGATAGAGAAAATTAATTATATTGTTTCTAAATATTATCCTCCTATCAATAAACTAAAAGTTTTGGTTCACTAGAATAAATAATGACACAGTTACATAGTTTCATTACACTAGATAGCTTTCAGCATAATGGTCTATAATCAGAAAATTTTTAATTCCTTTTTTTAATTAAATATAGAAATATATTGTATCAGTGTGGATGAGAAATGTAGGATTTCTTAATTAAAATAAATTCAATTGTGTTAGTAATCTAAACTAAAATTGATAACCACTTATCTTCACTCACAAACTGCAGGAAATTAAGCAATAATGATTGAAAAGTTACTCATGTTATTGATTATTTAAATCTTGGATATTATTTTTGCACATAAGAAAATAAATGCATTTTAAAACTTCGTTCTTTTAATGCAACTTACAATACATCAAATACCAAAATTAATGAGTTTAATACAACTTCATTCGAGTCTGTACTTTCAACAGTTAAAACAATTACATTTTTTCATCATTTATTATCAATATTGAAGTTTATTCCACTGCAAAAAGACCAGCATCTTCTGTTGAATGGACATCACGACTACAAGGCTTCACAATGTTGGAGCAGCATATGGATTGTCAACAACACAAGTGAGGTAACCCCATTCAATTAACATAATGCTTACCTCACTTGTGCTTTTGTGGATCCATATAATCAATAGAATTCGGACAAACATTAAACTCAAATTACCTTCAACATCTGGAAGACTTTCGGTTTCATAGATGAGGATTTTTTTCATCTTTCTGTAGTTGACATTATCGTAATCCCTCACAGCCTTCTTCGTCCTTGTGATAAGGTCCATGATTATGTGAGGAGAACGATGCCTTGTTATGAAGTCGTGCTGCAAAACAAACATTAATTTACATAAATAAATGGAAAATCTAGAAAATAGAGCAAAACAAAATTACAAAAAACATTACTTTTGTTGGATTATTTGTAACTTGAAAGTCCAAAGCAAACACTAACCACACTCAATGTGGCTTAACGTCTCTAACAAATGAGAAAGTATGTTGCAACAAAATGGCTAATCCATCAATGGTTGAACCATTTCATTGACTCAAAGTCATTCTTTTTAGGAGCTATGACTTTGCCGAAGAGTGAATGTGTTCAGTTATGCTTTGAATTGAAAAACTATCACAAGTAGGGATAATGAAATACTCAGGTTGATAGAACTGTTGTTGGATATACTATTCATATAATAAACTTCAACAAGAGAAAACAAAAAGGTTTGAGGTTTGAGTAACTAGAATTATTCAATCATTATTTTAATAGTCAATAGTCAAATGAATAGTTTGATTTGCAATTCTTCAGTTTTATGAATGAATATTTTCTGTAGTAGGTCCGATGTTAAAAACTAAAAATAGACGCAGAAGTATCACTTACAGAAAGAAGTCTTGCAGAAGTAGGCCTATCACTCGGAGATTTCTGCAAACAAGACTCGACAAAATGTTCGAAATCCCTCGACCAGTCTGGGGCAGATAATTTTGGGGCCTCATTCTGTGCAATATGATACAAGGCACTCATGGCATTCATATTGAAATACGGAGGTTTGCGTTCAGCCAATTCAATACACGTGATACCTAATGACCAAACATCAACCTGCAAATAAATTCAAACTTATACTTCAGTATTGTAGAAAAAAATGTCTTCAAGGTTAAAGCATAAATCATGCAGGACATCAAATTTGTTTAACTAGTTATGCCTGAACTACAAAGCAGTATAATGTCAAGCAACTATTCTAAATCTCAAAATAAATAATAAATAAAAATATAAATTTCACAAAATAATTTGTAGAGAGAAAGTAGCTTGTATTATTATAAAGCATATATTTACAGAGTTTAGATTATTATATTATTTTTATAAAGCATATATTTACAAAGTTTATATTATATTATTATATTATTTTTATAAAGCATATACTTACACAGTTGATCCATAAACAAAAACAAACATTCAGTTGAATGTGAAAAGACAAGACTGCAGAATAGTAACTTCTATGTTTCAACTTTAGTTCACTCACATGAAGATTAAAATAACTATCAAGTTTATCTTTACTCAAGGATAAAGCTATGTCAATAAATAAGAAAACAAGCACAAGTAAATGCTACATATTAAAAGCTGTGTTTAAATGTTGAAAAAATCCTAGAATCATGTAATTTTTCAATAAAATTCTAAATATTATTGTATTAACACTTTTCTTATATTTGTTTCCAATAAAATTCTCTCAAAACCTTCAAAAAAATTTGATTAATCATGAAATTGATGATAAATTGCCTGTTATTTAAAAAAACAATTTTTTGTCAAAAAAGTCCTTCAGCCATTCTACCTTAAAATCTCTAGTTCTTCATGGTTAACCATGGATATCAACTTTCTTTTAGAATATATTTTTAATAATCATAAATAAATGATTGATGACCAGATAGTTTTTGCATATTCTATGATAGGCCGTGTGATGGTTTTGTATGTGATAAGAAGAGTTTCTTTTGTTTTCCCCCAGTGTGTTTAATGTGGGTTATGTTTTGAGTTGGTGAGTTTAGGATCAAATATCAGGACAAGGATTTTTGGATCTTTGAGCATCGGCAGAAGTGTGCTGTTAATGTGTAGATGTGGTGTGTTACTGTATTCTGGTGGGTCAGAAATGGTTTTGTTTGCACTGAGGGCGAGTTGGTTGTCTATTGTCCAATTGTGTATCTGTTGTAGGTATGGCAATGCTTCTGTTTCTGCTGTGAATGGGTTTATATGGCAGGAAGGACAGTAATATCGTCTGCATATGTGATTGTGTGTTGTAGAGGGTCAGGGAGGTCTGCCATGTTGGATGGTGTGGGGTGACAAGACCCTCCCCCCTTGGGGGATGCCTTTTTATGTTTCTTTGATATTTTAATTCTGGTAAAAAGGATATAAACACAAAACTTGTTCACCTTTCCGTCGTACTGGCCTTCGTCCATGGCCAATATAACCTCGGGTGCCATCCAGTAGGGTGTGCCAACAAAGCTATTTGCTGGCGATGCAATACTTGCACTTCCAAAATCAGCTGAAAAATCAGACAATTCATTAGTACCTTTTAACACTTTGCTACGAGGATTGAAAAAAAACTTTGGAAAATAAAAATGTAGTTAAAAGAATCAATTCCTAACTAACCATTGATGACTGTGAAGTAGCTAGACAAATACTATTAGCTAAAATTCAAACTAAAAGTTTTCAGAACAAATTAATACATTTTATTGAATAAAATTTATGTTTATTCTTAAATTGAATTAAAATTTAATTCTTATTTATGACAATGATGAAAAGACAACACCTACTGTGTTACATATAGCATCATGTGGGTCTTCAGTAAAACAAGTAAGGTAGCCTAATTCAAATAGCATAGAGTTTACCTCACTTGTACTATTGTCGATCCATTTATCTCGACTAAAAAAACACTTTAGACATGTGATGTAAGCAAAAAAAAGTCTTACCAAGTTTGACCGTGCCATTCTCTGTCAATAAAACATTTCCGGCTTTAACATCTCGGTGTATTTTGCCCAACGAATGTAGATACGAAAGGCCTTGCAAGCAGCCCTCACAAATGGCACTGATTTCCTCTTCATGCAGAGGTTGTCTGTGTACTTCAATGATGTCCGAAGCAGAGCCGAGGCAATACTCCATCACCAGCTGAAATCATCCATCATTATAGACTAAGTAACCTTGAGCTTTAAATTTTATGAACAATTGTGAAATATATCAAAATGCAACATTGTTTTTGCCGATTTATTGCTGTTGGTCAAGCTGAAACAATTTTTACATATCATTCATTTAAAAATCTAAATTGTTCAAAGTATGTCAACCTACCCATACTGTATGCTCTTTAAGATAGCAACCTCGATATGATACAGTGTTGGGGTGGCGGAGATTTTGGATGAACCGAATTTCTTTCAAAATATCTTGCCATTTCTCTGCACTCTGTTTTCCACTGTAGGACATCTTCTTGATGGCCACCACCTATGTAAAGAACTATTGTTTAGAACTTATTTCAAATATATATGTGTGACCAGGAAGCTCAATTCATTCAAAACATATTAACACTTGAAAAATGAGATCAAACCTCTCTCGTGGGAAGATGCCGAGCATAGTAAACAGCCCCAAAACTGCCATGACCAATTTCTCTGAGGTCGTCAAACAAACGGTCAGGGTCCTCTCGCTCGAACAAGTCGGCGACCTCAGGATTGCGTAGGCTGCCAGGGCGGGCTAAGGTAGTCGCCATGCTGGAGTGAGAAGCCCTGCCCTAGGATTGGGTCTGCGGCAGCTGTGTTGGGGCCTTCACGTAACTTCACATCACTTGGCAACAAACAATTTTTGCTGAAAAGACATTAATAATTATAATAAATTACTATATTAGAGTAAAGTTAAAATACACATTAAAATCAATTACAGAGGAAGATCTCATACTTGAACTGCTCGGGCATTGCAGATGAGTGGCAGGTTAAAAAAAATGTTAACATAAATTTAAGTTTAATTTTTTAATGTTATTGTAATACACAATAAGAGATACAAATAGATAGTACATATTTATAATTAAATAATTTCATTTACAATTAAGACAATTAATCAAATTGTAGACCTATTCTTAAATTGAAGTCCAAGCCTTTCACCACTGGTAACTCTTAATTAAGTGCCTAAGGTTACCAATGGTTTACAAACAGTTACATATTTATTTTATGAGATTATTTTATAATAAAATTTATTAAAATAATACATTTTTCAGTCTGGTAATGGTACAGTAAAAGACAAAAACTTATATGACATTAATTGAATTTTAAAAATTTCTAGAAATTTGTTTATTTTTTAAACCAAGTTACTATTTAAGAAAAATTATAAAAATAGTTGAATATTTTCAAGTTAATTTGTGAGCTAAATTAAAATACCTATAAATGTATTAAAACCAATAATCAAGCCTAAATGAAATTAAATTTTAATAATATAGATGATATTTAAACATTTAGTCATTGTCTAAGCCATCGATGACAAGGATGAGAACATCGGAATTGCTACACCTATGTAGAGCTCTGCTATGCATGTTTGACAATAAAAACTTTGTCAAATTAAAGTTGTTGTTTAATGTATACAGCGAGCCTAATATTTCAACTGATTACAGATAAATTTAAATTAGCAATCTTCCAGTTTAATGGTGGTAATGAATGTGAGTGAAAATATTTAAATTAATAATATTCTACATAATAGTAATGTAGTTCCTTTTTATATACTTGTACAAATATATAAATATGAGGCACTATCAGAACTCACTATACATAACCTAACCTGATTCTCATGTATGTAAAATGAGGTTAGATATTGCCAGGATAATATGAGGGACTATCAGCACTCACTAATCATAACCTAACCTGATTCTCATGTATGTAAAATGAGGTTAAATATTGACAGGATTTCATATCACCGCCGAACTAAAAAAAATGGCAAAAATTTTAATGAATTTAATCTTTATTTGAATTACATGTCCTACATTTGTTTTCTATATTTTTGTTACACATGTGAGTAAATATCTATAAGTGCACCTTGAAAGCATTTTTAGAACCAATTAATGAATAATTATCATGTCGTGGTTCATGTGGTCACAAATATTGTGGGTCTCGCCACATTTAATGTCGATTTTTTTACTGTAATGTAAGTATTTTTATGTTATGTTTAAATGATATTTTACTCAGGTTGAAACCCATAAATTACCAATGTCACAACAACTGAATTAGCGCTTTTTTATAATGCATAGTGATGAGGAATGGAATCTAATTCAATTCAAAGATTTTTGAATAGAATAAATCGGTGATTTTAGATCAAGCCGTTGGTGCCAGCTCCTGCCGCAGCTTTAGCCTATTTCAAATAGATCTGTTTTAGTTTTTAGACTCTTTTTGAGTTTTAGTTTTATTATTGTTATTTATTTTTGTAATTTAATGGTATTGTTATTTTTATCAGTTATTATTATTTTATTCTTAACATTATTTCTTGTTATTTGGTAATTATTATATGTACAACCTGGCAGTTTTTCCAAATCCAACAAATACACAACTGGACCACAGACAATCAATGACACTTTCATCTAGCATGGTTCAGATGTAGAGTGATCCTTCCTTATTAACAAGTTCATGGTCTCCTATTTAAAGTTTCTCAGACTTCAATTTAACTAAAAAATTTAAAAAAAGAAGAACAGTCAGTTGTAAATCAAGTTGGAACATCAGTGTATAGCTACAACTTAGGTTTCATGAACTATATAAAAATGTACACAATAGGCACATACATTGAATGCTGTTTGGATTCTGTTAATATTGTGTTGGAAGAACAATGAAATCGATTATGAGTTAGGATTTAATCATTTCATTAGATATATCAATATATGAAACAATATGAAGGCTAAGGCTGCTTGTAGGGAATACTTCTTCCAACATAAGGTCCCTGCCATACTGTAATATAGGCTATGTAATGATACTATAGATATAACAATTAATAAACTATATTGTAGTAAAAGTAAATTTATAATTATATAGGCCTGTGTATTGGAGGAAATAGATGTTTGATTTAGATTGATTCAGGTTGGACTGAATTGGAGATGCATTTTGTATAGTATCAAGGTTAGCAGCCATTTTCATTGATTGTCGTTTAATTGAAAATAATTATAATAAGCCAACTTTTTTTAAATAAATTCAAAATTGTTAAAAAATCTTCACATCTTCACAACAACGCTAACTATTATAAAAAATAAATCATATTTTCCAAAGCAATTATACCTCATTCTGCAATTAAAATCTTCTCTTTTGTTTCATTGTTAATTGTTCTCATATTTTAGCAAATTAATTATTTGTTTAATAATTAATATATTAAATTTTTAACATTATATAGAACCTTATGCGAAAGTTAAAATTAAATATAGACCTATGAACAAAGGGGGGCATAATTCCAATTTTCTAGTTTATGCATCCACTTTTTTAGGAAACAATCTTATTTTCATATATTTGTACATTTAATAGGCCTATAGTTATTTAGGCTGTATAAATTTAATTTATATTTCTTTCTTTTTAGAATTCTTATTTTGAACTTATTTATTTTTGTGTGTAATATATTTTTTCCCAACTTTCATGGGACCATTTCAAAATGTTAATTAAATATTTATTTGTAGATTGCTAAATCAACAAGTAGGACTTCTTAGTGTATTTGGCAAAGGCAAAGGGATAAAGTAAAAAATGTATTCTTTTTATTGTATCAATTGTATATCAGTGCAGAGTGCAGGGTTATTCTTTGTAAGCTTTCACCCTTCAATATATGCATATATATTTACACATGCAGCCTGGCAAAAAGCCTACTTTAGATCCCGATAAAAAAGTACTTCACATGAAAAATATTTCTAACAAAATATGTTGACTGTAATATC
Source organism: Archaeomysis grebnitzkii (assembly GCA_031471125.1). NCBI lineage: Eukaryota > Metazoa > Arthropoda > Malacostraca > Mysida > Mysidae > Archaeomysis > Archaeomysis grebnitzkii. The sequence goes on along the minus strand of JARUHE010340539.1, from coordinate 1,132 downwards.
TTTTTATAAAAATTATTAAATACAATGCTTTTGAATTAAATAAGAAAGTATATAAAACTGAAATGTTTGTTTTCGCACCTAGAATAAACATATGCTTCCCTAGTAGCCTAGTGCATGACACGCTTAATTCATAACGCTTTGAAGTATATTTAGTTCGACAATAGCACAAGTGAGGTAACCCACATTCAATTAGCATAGAGCTCCTCACCTCACTTGTGCTATTGCAGATTCATTTAAAATCAGGACCACCCAAATGTTACAATAGCTGTTATCTCAAAAACTATAAATTTGTGTAAAAACTTTATTTAGTAAAAGTTGTTTAGAATGTGTAATTCTTTATTTCATTCTAAATAAACATTCTTGTAAAATAAAAAAAATATGGTTTGCCAAATCTTGCAAATAAAAATGCTTTATTTAAAAAACTTTAATTTTAGAAATTAAAAATTGATCCCAAAATTATTAAAATTAAAAGGCCAACTTTTTATTCTAAACAAACATTGCTCAAAAGTCAATAATAAAAACTTTGATGACACAATAACACCACTGTTTAGCCATTACGTTCCCGCGCTCGATAATAATGAAGGCACTTTGATTTAACAAAAAATTAACTAATGTTTATAAAACCTCAACAATCTAACAAAAGCCTTAAATCAGTTTAATTCCATTCATGATGTCACTCTTTTCATCTGCTTAGAAATAAACTGATTCAAAATTTAGATATCTTGAATGAAAATCAAATCACAATACGTTATCCTTCAGATATATAACTGATACATTTTCTAGGTTAAACCTTTAGTTAAAATAGTTACATAGTTATCGAAGTGATGATATATCACATAACAATAATTTATTTAATCATGATTGACAACAACCTTATTTTATACCAACAGAACATTATATGTCAAACTCAAGCTATTCTCTACTATTAAAGTATGTATTAATTTCCTTCGTGAATACTTATATTGCTATGTTAACTCTGTTTACAGGAAAACACAATCTTCCATATAATTTAATGCTATCATAAACGTGTAGTTGTTTGCCGATGTTATTATGCTTATATACAGGGGTTGGACAGAATAATGGAAACGCTTAACATTTTGGTAAGTACATATTCGCACTTGACATGCAATAG